>JAQFYB010000014.1:0-120701 GCA_034694085.1 Pogonognathellus longicornis
CCAAATCTTAACAATGCATAGTATACTTGCAAATCCCTATTAAAACTATTAATCTTATCGCTAGAACTTATCTGTATTATCAGCAAATCTAGAAATCCATGAAATAATGCATAAATATTTTACTATCAACTAAGGTCTTACATACAACGCAGTAATTGTTTCCTTCTGTGTTATACAATTTTACACTAGTCTTTCTTGGGAACGATGACAGTTAGTTTTATGAGTATGCATGAAAATGCATAATCATCATTAAAACCTAGATTGATTTCGGTTGTATATATGAGATCATAGCTATAGCCAGAGCTACGATTTAGTTTTCAGTTTTATTCAAGTCTAGCTCAGACTCAAGAATGGACAGAGATACACTGTGTCAGTACAATTTTATATAGGTATGTATTGTATAGTTATTTTATGTACCTAACTACAACAGAACATTACGCTTGTTGAGAATGAAGGAATTGCTTGTTGCAAAATATTAATAATCCTGTTGCTCACAAAAACAGAAGCATAACAAGAAGTATTTGTAGGTGCCTATGTAAGTACTGCTTTTAGTAGTTGCGGATTAGTTTTGCAATAAACAAGTAATCTGCATTGTTTTTATGGTTTATATGTGTATGATATTTTTGCTCTAGTAGTAGAAAGAACGGCAGTGTGTAGTACTGTGTACAAGATATTTTGGAATTTGGTTGCAGTAACAATTACAATGAGTAGGAATAATGGCCATTGACATTTGTTAGTTGGATGCTGTGTATACGGGCGAGAATGGAGTAAAATGAGAGCCAACAAGGTGCTTGTACATTTGACGGAGACAGAGCTGATGTGAACGTGGAAATGCAGGGAGGATATTAGGACAATTGTAGAACTACGAGTCTAATATGAGGTTTATGCATATGAATCGTGTAGACAAGTCACGTTTCTAAAGAAAATATGGGGAATCAGCTGGAACAATTGAAAGAAATATTCCCCATGTAAGATTTATAGGGCTATTAATCTTGCCTATAAAAGCATTCTGGAGCGAATCGAGTATCAATAAAACTTCCATGTTCTAACTTGTCCTCACTTGACTTGATCCTGGGCTCGTTTCCTCACTACCACTGTAGGACTACCACTATCATTTTCCTTCTATTTCTTCGCAGTGTCTTCTTCTTCGGCTGACAAATATATAGAGATATCTTTCTGCCATAGTTGATAAGATGCTTTAGCTATTCAGCAGACTAACATGTAACATAGTAACGGTCCATAGAAAAGCCCAAGCAACATTCTTTGAAGCAAAACTACTACATGAGATACTTTCTCTGGTTTCTTTTCGTTTCCCTTTTCTTTCTCTTCTTGACTTCTTTTGCTGATCTTACATAGATTTTACTCTGGGTGTTGTTTGCTGGTTGAAAGGAAGATGCTGGAAAGAACTACTAGAACGGCCACCGAAGTGAGACTAGCTTCATTTCCCATATCTTTCCTTACATTTGAGTATGGCATTCCCTTTTTCCTCTAAAATTGGCCAGTTCTGAACGAGACAATGGATGAGCAACGGGATGTGCATTGTGTCTCTTATTTTCTTGCCTTTACTGCACAATCCCTAACAATCTTTGTTATTATGTTCCAGCATGAGTCACGTGGCTCAATTCTATACAAATGTCATATTTTTATTTATGTTGTTTGTGTAGGTGACACTTTCCAACGACCATGATGTTTTCCTTACCAATGCTTCGGTGGAACTCTCGGGTGTTTTTAAATGTGTTGTTTCCGCAGAGTCTACATTCCAAACTCTTGTGGAGAACTCAACCTTGACAGTATTAGGTAAGACAAGTGCAACAAACAAATTATAATTCTCTTTATTGATAATTTTAATTGTTAACAATTCATATTAGATTAAGATTCATATTTTTCTTTAGTAAAAAAGAAAAAGAAATCGTTTATAGACACTCGGAATTATTACAAATAAGATTTTATTTTGCTTTAACAATTTGGTGCAGGTGAAGTGTATTGGGGTTTGTCATGCAACATTCGCGTCGTACAGGGACCCATAAGGTTTAAGGGGACCCCAAAAGTTAGAATATTTAATAAAATATGTTTATTTTACCACAACAATTAAAAAATTCGGAAAATTATTCGTGCTACGACCTAATTTTATACATTTTACATTATTTTTGAGCCAAATGGAGGCTTCTGAGTAGGGACCCTCAATTTATGGTAATGATGAATGAATGCCTTCAGCTTTTATGTTTAGCGTATTGTAATACACAGTGAAGATGTTGTATAGTAGGTATGCTAACAAATAAATGTGAATTTCCAATAGTTTTTACTAGGATTAATGGAAATACTGAAATACAATTCATAAAGCATACAGCTACACGTTTGTGGAAGGCATACCAAATATTTAAGCTCAAAAAGAAATAAATCATCGTCACACGATGCGTGGTATGGCATGGAGTATTCCATGAACACAAGAGACATGCTAAATCTGAGTTTTAAGAGCAGAAAGATTAATAGAGTTGCTATACATAAAGGGAGAAGAAGGAGCTTGCGAAAACTGTCTTGTGGTCGTTTGTTTGTGTTACTTATAGGAATAACTTATTTATTTGCTACGTTTACATCTTAAAGAACACGTTTTTGGCCAATTTGGCCTTACGATTACTCTATACACAACTTGAAAATGTTTTGAGTGGTTCTATTTGACTTTAATTGAATTTTGCTTTATTCCTATACTTGAAATAAAATTATGGTTTGAATCGATTGGAATTTTCTCAGAATTGGATCAAACTGACATAAACAAGAATTTTCAGCATGATATTTTGTAAAGATTTCGTATAACTTTATGGTTACTTTTATCTAATGACTATCATTATTTACACAAGCACGATTTGTGAATTTCTGTATAGGTATAGCTACACCATTTCTCTTTGGAATTCTGAATGTTTTCTTAATATACATTCTAGATCCTAAAATCCGACTGTTCAATTCAGGTTTATTTTGAGCTTGTGCAATAATTCTGGTATGTATTTTGTAGCAACTGCTACAGAAGGCTGAAAAGTGGATGGGAGTCACACTCAAATGTCAAAACATTTTATTTTATTCTGTCTCCGAAGTCTAAGGTTGAGCCTGTCTCTTCCTGTCTAATGAGATGACTCAAGTCGACACACAATTCGTCTTTCTTTTATATTATTAGCATTTGTTAAAACCTTTGAAGTTTATGTTCACTAATAGTGGTAGTTAATAGCACAGTCTTCATTTTCAGTTGACATTAATACCTTAGAGACATTAATTCATGAAACATATTTCAAAGGTATACCAGAACACACACGACTCAAACATCTATGCAAATATCTAGTAATAACTTTTGGTAAGGAGGTACACACTAAAATCATCTACATACTACATTTCAGCTTAAGCTTGACATCCGGACACGAAGACATGTCAACCAGCTTACATTTTTTATATACCCAAACGAGTACCTACCTACAATCTTATTCAGTTCGCATACGCAACTAAAACACAGTAGCGATAGCGATACCAGAGCAATCTCTATCTGCGGCAGGAATATGTCATTAGTAACTAAATTGACATTCAATACACCGAATTTTGTCTCTAGCTGTGGTGTACTTACACTTTATTATCCGCGGACAAATTATTACAGCAAGAAAACATATACCTACCTTTATGTAGTGCCTATAGCATCTGCCTGGTGGAGTTCGTTTGGGTTTATTGTGCAGTTAGTAGTGTATTGGTTGGTTGATGTTGATGCACAAATAGAAATTGGTAGCCAGACTCTGTGCACATTACCTACCTACTGTGTGTTTGTGTATTGCATCTCAATATCCAGCAACAGAAGAAATGATGTAGCCCTTAGTAATGAAATGATGAGATGAAGCTAAATGAGGGAACGGGTGATGGGTTGATGCGATGCGATGATGGTTAGCAAGATTGTCTCTTCCGTCGAGTTGGATTGGTTTCTTTAGAGACTTTGGTTGACTGCTCTTGCCACTAAAGTAGACGAAAGCGACGAGTCCACAGAGACAATCTTAAGAAACAAGCATTTCATCACAGAAACTATCTACACGCACACCAAATTCTCAGCTATTTTCTTATCTTATTTATGTTTGTTTCCAATGTATGTTCAGACTTCATACGTAGTGTCTATACATTGCTTATCCCACACGTGTCTTCCCACATTTACCATTTTTGGCACTACACTGCTCCAGTTTGTTAACTATAATATACCCGGCTGATAGTCTTTATCATTTATAGTATTCTATACAGATTGTAGCACTACTATGTATGTACACAAGTAGATTGTACTTGTTTGTGCGTCGTGTCTCTTGTGACGAGTGTACAACGGCACAACTCTGACTTTTAACAGCACTGTGACTTAGCCCTTAGCCGTAATAATATTTGACAATTATTGTAGGCGTAGGTACACAATGTGTCAAAATGTATATGCTTCTTAATGTTATATCATAATATTATGAAAGTGTTTCGTAGAATTATATATAGTGGTGGTAGTAGTATATCAAAAGTTTATGACAAAGTTTTGTATTAGTGAAGTGCATGAAAGGAAAGCATATTATATTATTGTATACTTACTACTTAGGATGTATGAGAGAGTGGCAACGTTGATTAAAAGTGACAAGGAGTGTCGCAATATTGTCGAAAATTTCCCAAATGGGTTTATATGAGAAAATTAATCCTGTATTTGTGTGGCAGTAATTGGAGATGACAGACTACCATCAGTTGAATTGAGTGTGCCCCGATACGAATACCACCCCGGAGACGGTGTCAGTGTCCATTGCAGATCGCCTCCTTCTTATCCCGTAGCCAACATTACCTGGTACATCAATGACGATACGGTACACACCAATTTCTTTATAGATGTTTGTAGAACTATTCTAGCTATACCTTTATAAAGTAGTTGAATTCGAGGTTACATGCATGTAGGAAATTAGTTGAATCAGATGTTGTGCTATGTGCATTGCTTGGTGGATCTAATACTAATCTAAAAGGCTGGAGGTGAAACTAACCAAAGCAGATGAGCCTCTCCTGGCATGACTCAATCCGAATCCGAACACATCCAATATCCAATCTAAACCATACAAGGCTAATCATCTACCATAGTAAATAAAGGCAAAGCCTATAGCTCTGAGCCGGAAATTTATTACTTTTCTTTCCCTCGCCATTCTACGCAAGGCAATAGTTTCTCAGAGAAACTTGAGATTCTTTGCTACTTGATCATTTATCTGAATCATTGCATCTGTCTGGAACTCTGGACTGAATTTCGTTTGCTTTCCTGTCTGGCGATTTTATTGGACTTTTATATTACATCTTGCTTGGGTTCATACCAATGGAAAGTATGAAAAGTACCTTTGTAAAACTATTCAAAAATAAATAAGACATTTCTTTGGAACACTGCATATTACAACTTTACATTGCCACATTTCTCAGTCATGTTATTGTTAATTCTTACAAAGTTAAAATATTTTAATACTGCTTTTGTAGATTAAATATAAAAAAAAACCATTATTTATCGGGTCATCTTAAATATTAATGTTGCAATAAGTGATAAGCAGGATCATGCCTTTTTAATAAACAAATTTGTCACCACTACATGAATTATACTGCATAGACTGCATACTGTAATCGTGGCTATATGCCAGGCCTGATTTTGAAATAAACATTATGAAACGGATAACAATCGGTTTACAGAGATAGAATAAAAAGGTTTCTTCTGTATATAAGTACAGATAAGTGCCTACTGTATTTAGAATTGTATAGTAATATCATGTAGTATGGCAAATAAATTTAAGAGAATAGAAAACAATGATGCGTAATCTTTGCAGGATGTGTGTGTGAACTTTTTGTGGGTGACTGTCGTTGTTATTATTAATCTTGCAGCCGGGCCATGATACCGTGATACAGACTGACTCGATGACAGACAACTACGATGACATCGCAGAGTTTGCAGTGTCAAGTCTATCTTTTAATCTTCCTGTGAATGATACACCGGTATATAGGATTAAATGCCGAGCCACCATTTTCACGGAGTATGACCAGAACTCCAGCGTCACAACAATTCGACCTGTCTTACGACCTTATTCTGGTCCAGATACTCTTCTTCGCTCGGGTAAACCACTAAATTTCCTCGCTTCCACTATACCCGCATACAAGAATAAAGTTCAATGGATTCGTTTGTCATTGTAAATGTATATATGAATCCTATAGTCTTAACCAGATCTTTTAGTCTTAGTCCTAGTCCTAAGGTTGTTTCACCACTAATATTGTAAACTTTAATAACATCCATTTTTGATTAATATTTAGGAATTATATTTCGTTAAAAGTATATCAGGTTTCTGTAAAAAAAGTTACCACCTATTCATATTCACATTATTAACTATTAACATACTTCAAAATATTTGACTTTGTCGATGAAATCAAACCTATAGATTCTCTATGGATTCTAAAGAATATTATGTACCTTGCTACAAGTAAATAATTTTTTTTTATTATAATGCATATAATGCATTTAGTTTCCATACAAATGAGTTCAAGTAGGTAGTATGCTTGCGGTATTTTATTCAGCCTTTGATCCTTGAATTTCTTCCAACCTTGTAATTGTGTATAAAAAACAAGAATTCCGGAATGGAAAACGATTTTCCATGACACAAGAGGATATTATTAAATAAACTTGTGTGTTAATTTCAGGATCACCCTCATCTTTTGGACCCAATTGCAAATACTTAAGTCTCTCTCTTCCTCTGCAATGCTATTGGCTGTTTTTTCTATGGATTTTATGGATCCTGCCCCCATTACGGATAAACAGTGCTCAAATAAGTTCTTTGTTTCTTATACAGAATTACTAATACAACTAATATCGAATTACTGTTTCTCTCCCATGTGTTTGAGCCTGTTTTGGTGTGCAAACACTGGAAGAGATAAGTAATTACACAAGGAATTAGTAAATATAAGCAATCAAACATCCGGCCGTCATGCGTCATAAGAACCTTTCATAACTTTCTTCACTTAATAATACAAGGAACATCTTAACTATACTTATGAATTATGATGATGATGTTATGTCTCAGCCGCAACGGTTGTGTTCTACAAACTGTGCCGTGGACTTAAGAATCATTTACAGTTGTGTACACAGTTCATTGAAAAAGTTGTATGTGAGAACAAATAATACCTATATAGTAATACATACCTACTACATGCACTATTAAGTAATGTATATTCGTGTGAATGAAAATGGACTCCTGGTGTAAAACTTTTATGTGTAAGATAATTCTATTTAACAAATCAAAATGATGGTATATTACAAACACATTGATGATATAGGAACGTCCTGATAATATACTTAGCTATGTAAGTACTAATCTGTGTAATATTCAATGCCCTGAATATTAATTATGATTGAATAAATGAGCGTTTGTATTTACTGATCCTTTGATTTGGCACAAAATTTCCAGTTTACTAAAAAGGTTTTCTCTTACTGTACTGTGGCATCAACATTTAATCTTAATTTTACAATATTCATTATGAAAACATTACTGTCCGTCTGGGAGTAAAAAGAGAAATTGCAGAAAATTGTGCAGCTGAAGTCTGTCTATTTGATTGTGGAGCATTCTGGACTTTTGGTTTGTCCGACAGATTTGCTGTGAAGCACAGAGATCCCAGAGGGACTTCCCACTCCAAGAGAAATTATGTTCCATTCTACCAATGTGTTTCCACTTGGGCACCAGTTTCAGAGTTGGCAGTCACCTCAGCCGCCAAGTCCGTCACCAGGCAAACAGTCAAGACATTGCATGGCATCTTCCTACTTTATATAATATAATATATCTAAGAAAAATGCTTTGTATAACGTATATACTCTGTCGGCTACTACATTTTCACAATGCAGGTGATTATCCCGGCTTTGTGTGTCCATCTTCCTGGAAAAAACTTTCCATGTCCCCTAGCTGTTTGTAAATGGAAGGGAAGCGTTTGCACAAGCAAAAGCAAGCCAAGTATTCTTGACTAAGGGATATTTGAGTTGTAATTTGAGAGAAATTTCGGTAAACCACGTCCGTCTCATTTATCATAGCAGCATAGCTTCTACATGCGATGGGGAAATGGGAGATTATGTGCAGTACTATACACAAACACATACATACAACGAAAATGCCTGCAATAAGTGAAACCGTACTAAATACATAACACATTTGTAGCTAGTTCAATATTAATCCATATACTCACACTCAAATATATACTAAATAACACTTGCATTGCAGAATACAAAACAGAGAATGCTCTTACCCGGCATAAACCCTTTCGCAGGTTTTTCCAATATGGTTTTGAGCTGGTGAATACAAATACGAGTTGTGGCAATCTACAAACATATTATACTCTCCAAGGAGTACAGTCTGTGTGAGTCTGTTCACCAAAGCCGTACCCAGATCTATATATATTTCAGTCCAAATGCTCTTTTAGCTATTTCCTCAGCAATATTTCACTGAATTCACACAAACGGGTTAAAGAAGCATTTATGTTCTAATCTCCCACTACCGTTTCCCACACCTGTTACTCTGCTGGTCTAGACAATACCATGCAATGCACTACAATGCAGTATAAAATCTTCCATAACAATTCTTCAAATTGTGAACACAACACATACGTATCAACATCTTTACTTATATCCGAAATACTGAAATCACAGTTGGAAATACTATCAACACTGCAATAATACAAACACAAATACAATACTATTGCTAATACTGATAGCAATACATTCATACTAACAATAAGTCGTAATGCAATGTTGTATCGACCCTGACTGCATGTACTTACGTGGGATTAAACTATGATCAAAGTCAATCCACCAAACTGTCATTAGGATTAGAAAATCATCCATGATTGGCTTCCTGTACAAAATTTATGTGTATCCGGAAACAGATTGGCTAAAAATATCCACGATGTAATAGAAACTTAAACTATTACGTAAATACAATTGATATTTTCAAAAGGACACCATTTTGTACTAAAAATCGAGAATTCCTGAACAAAAAAGTACAGCACAGGACACGACGCTTTGCAATCATCTGTTTATTAAATGTTGCTAATAAAGTAAAAATATCCGTATCATATTTCTTGATGTGATTTCAATGTCTGGCAAAGTTGAAATAAAAAAATTGCACAAGAAATGACATAGAAATTAATAACACCCACTTAACATCTTAATAAGCATCTTTGCATGCATGTATGTATGAGACTGGCCAAATTAGTAGTATGAAAAAACAGGACATTAAATTCACATCAAATAACTCGTTTCGCTCGTTTGCACAGTATAATATATTACTAATACAGAATACGTACATTTTTGATTTGTACAAGTAAGTAAAGGAGAAAGTAGTGAAAAAGTGCCAAATATATTATGGTGGTTATATAATATTGTGCTGTGTCTTCGTGCGTCGCCATGTCCAATATCGAGTTGTGTATGGGAGATTTATTTGGCATGGTTTAGCTCGATGAGATTCGAGATTTGTGCTTCCGCCCGTTTTGGCACCTTGTCTCCTTACTTTTTAGGTGTTTCACCTCTCCTCTTGACTTTTATTTCACGTACAAAACTTAGCAGAGAAAACGAAAGTATTTTTATTAGCCTTCGTGCTTATATTTATAAGATTCCTGGGAAAAGTTCTGCCTTAGATTCTTATCCATGTCCCACTTAAAGGGGAAAAGAAAATGAAACGGGGAGCTCGACGAAAAATTCAATACCTACATATCTATCTAGGTATACATAGTATGTATAGATGCTTCATAAGTTATTATAAGGCTCTCAGTCTCATTCTAGTACACATGTCTAAGCTATAACTCATGCTTTGGTTATATACGTTTATTTTAGCTCGTATTGCATGTGTGTCATCATAATATGTCGTAATAATAATAATATGTAGTTATTGGTTATGTGCTGGAGTTATTTGTAAGGCAGTGCTAAGTAAGTAGGTCTGGCATTGTACGCGACTACCTTTTACTTATTTGTGTGATTCGTACAGAATAAGGTAAATCACCCTTGTTTTCTTTACTGGACCAGTATTCTTCTATACATACGTGTGGTACATGGTATATATGAGGAAAGTACTAACGGTGGTTACTTTTAGGTGGTGCAGCATTGCCCATTTCTTTTTTGTTAGTTTTTCATGCGGGATATTGTATGGTAGGAGTACAGTGTGTGAGAACTGTGTTATGTTTATGTATGGTACAATTCTAAGTATATTTAGGTATACAAAGTTATTGTTAGTGAGAGTGCACTATAGTTCTTTATGTATGAGAGGAAATCTTATGTGTATTAAATAAAATATATAATATAGAAATATCTAGAAAGAAAGAAGAATCCATCGGGACCCTTATAGAAGTAGAAGTACGTCATATTTAGTACAATGCCTGGACTTGACTGAACTAAGAACTACCAGCTCTCCATACCAATGACAATGACAAGTATCTGGACGATGGTGAAAATATGCTGACACACCAACAACTTTTATCTCATTCATGCTTAGCTTAATCCATTTTTCCAAAATGTGATCTGAGAGAACTGTTGACTTGTGTGAAAGAAAGTCAAACTGCTTTCTTTTCACTTATTCTTTGTTGTAATATGCAATGTATGTACTATGTGCTTTTTTTCTACTTTGCTACTACAAAGTCATTTCAATCATTTGTAGCTTATGGCATATGCGTTCACTTATTCGTCCGTGCTAAAAAAATAAGAAAAAAACTAGCAGAGAAAAGGAGACTTTGAATGTGATTCCTGATATACCTAAGTTAAGTATTGTTAATGCAGCTTGATTCTTTTTTGCGATACGATATGATTTTTCGTGACGGATACAAATATGTACGTTTCATTGTGTCGTGTGACGCTAATAATGTGTCAATGTAACTTGTAGTGTTATGTACACCCACTTCTATTAAGCATTCGGCTTTTATTGCATCCGTTTTTTACAATAGGACATACAAAAACACATTATAAAAAACACATAAAGATGAATGCAGTCATGGTGCAGTAACTACAGTGCACGTACTGTGAGTGTACCATTCATCCCACCACCGCCACTATTGTTAAGACGTCCAGGATATTCCGCTCTAAAAGAATTTTGACATTGCAAATCTTGTGTGTCTCTTAAAGGGCATGTACGCGGTGCGTAGAGGAATTCTTTATTTCTTCAATAGGTCGATATCCACACAGTCAAACATTTATTCGAATTGAATGTTTGGCTGAAGGTAGTCGAGCTTTTAAAAGAAACGAACCGTTCAGCTTCTCAATTCAAAGAAAATTCGGGTGCATACCAAACCTTGTCTTGCATGTCAAGCAAAGCATCCTTAACGAATTGAACATAGGTAAGACATATAACGATAAGGCATAGGTACCTATTTGACGCACTTTCTTTTTCACTCGTGAGCCCACTAGAACTAATAGTTCCTTCCAATTCTAACTTTGCCAATGGACGGCATTACTAAAGGAAACGTATTGATATTCTATGCATGTTCTCTCCTGCCATTACGGTCAAAATTTCAAAGGCTATTCAGAGGTCACATTACTATGCGAGTAAACTCCATGTCATGCTCTTTTATTGGTCTCATCGTGTCTTCTACTATATAGCAACCTCTTCATGATTATTGCACTATCACTATAATAATATGGAATTATAGCATGTACAGATATACAGATACAATACACGGCACAACTTTGAAAATGTATAGGTAGATTCTAAAAATAAAAGCGTTTACTTGCAAATAGTTATAGTTCATTGCATTATTGGGTTGATTGATACAATATAAAGTAGACAAAGTACATGCCAGTAATGTATCTGTCAACGTAACGAAATTGTATTCCAATCGTATCTTCTTTTGCCATAACTTCTTATGCAAGACAAGATTGGTTATACTTTCTATATCAAAATAACAATTAATATTACACAGCTGAACAATAGGTAATTGCAATCATGTAGTAATTAAATTACGGTTTAGACTTATTACTGTTATATTTACATTACAACGTATTATAGCAAAAGATTAAATGTTTGAAACAAATATGTAAATAAATTTTTTATCCTTTAGGTATATGATGTGTGAAAACAACACGTACAATATTTGAAAGCCAATTTAAAATTAGTGTAAGTTAAAATTCAAGTATTAACTACTACATTAGGTATCCAAATTTTCTGTTACAGCTATATTTCTGTTTTCGGCTGTGATCCTGTGAATGATAAATGATAGTCACCTACGGTTTGGACAACTACAAAATAAATAATGAATTAATGTGAACATAAATAGAAAATATCACAATAGTTATTCTCTGGAAGATGAATGGGATAGAGGAGAATTGTTTTAGCTTTGTGAAATAGAATAGACCATGTAGACACGAGGCTGTAGTTGTATAGTGGTATTAGGGTATATAGTTGTGGTCCAGTCCAGTCGGAAATAAAGACTTTCAGAATCAGTGGCATGGCAGTTGTATGGAAAGTAATTGAATAGTTTTATTGAGAAGTGCGAGGAAAATGAGACAGTGCTCCTTCCCTCTTCCTTTCTACTTCTTTCTAATCGAATTCACTCTGTTTCCGTTGAAACTTGAAAAGGGACAGAAAGTATTATTATGGAGTGAGGGTCTGTGAACCTTCGTAGTAGTTCTGGTTCTGCTATGCTGGTTCAGTAGTGGTGATTGTGGTGGCTGGAGCAGTTAGGTAGAACAGTTGCAAAGCCGGGATAAGTATACGACTCATTCTTCACGGCTGTCTTGACATCTTTACAAATTTATGGTTGACCACACTTTTTACGATGGTTGAATAAAAATTTTGCATAATTTCCACAGTTTGGGTACAAACAAAAGATCAAGCTCCCCCACACAGCAGTCATCTGCCTAATATTATTGTTGTACATGAGCTTTATATTATAAATGCAATCGTAGTATTCACAGCCACAATCCTGGCTGTTCTCATTATGTCTTATGCAAGAAATGCATAAAAAGACAAAACATGACTCCAAAACCAAGGCTCAATAATGTTAATGCAATTCTCATTGTCAGCACTGAAAAAGAAGGGTTACGTATTATTACATAGGAAGTGAAAATTCGGCAAGAAAGGCTTTCCATCATTTATCCTATAGTTATCCTACTAAACCCTTCACACAATACTTATACCGGGTAGTTTGTAGAAGGTATCAAGGCTGTATCTATCTTCAGGGCACAAGTGCAAGTTCCCCCCTCCGAAATCTCAAAAATAAGATTATTTCACAATATAAGTACAAAAATCGCGAAATTTGTCGAGATATTCGCAAAATTTCTGCATTTTAGTTTGAATTTGGCACAAAATAGCTCAATTTTTTGCACTATGCGAATAAATTGTAATTTATAATAAATTTGTGATGTTGATGCCCTCCCTGAAAACAAATGCTGGGTACGCCTTGGTAGGTACACCTTTGTCAATAATACTCCTTTTACAACTAACATGCAATATGTACTATGTACTACGAGTCCTATCGTACGACGGCGGTGACAGAAGAGTTTCCTTAAGTTTTGGCTTTGGTTGTGATGTGGTCTTCTTGACTGGATGGTTTTAGTTGGCCCTTGGAATATTATTTTGGAAAGAAGGAAGAAGAAAGTAGTAGTAGACGTAGGTTTTTTTGGCTCGCTTTACGATTCTATAACGACCCACATTTTGCAAATTATAGCGGCATTGAGACTTCCACCCAACTTGCATTTTCGAATAGCCACTTCCTTTATTAGGATATATAAAATAATGTTGAGGATGCGGTGTGGCTGGCTCGCGACCTATTATGAAGATATGTATGAGATGATTTCCAACTCACATTCAGCATAGTAGAGATTCACATGGTGGTAGCACAGTAAGTAGATGGTCGTTTTTCACATTACTTACTACAATTACCATATACCACACACACAGAGTGTACACAATTTTCCCTAAAGAAGTAAGTGTCTGTCGTCTGTTCTCGTCCTCGTCCCTCCGAGTATTTTCCAAAAGTATTTCTTGGTCGTGGGTGATGGTGTATTAGTAACGATGTATTTATACACAAATACGATACTCCTATACATAGCTATATTCCTAGTGGTACAAGTATGGAGTGTATGGATATATTATTCTATAGCTATTAACTAAACTTGCCATCCTATTCTCTCCATTTTCCCTTCATGTGCAGTGCACTGCTAATGTAATCGTATCTGTGTTCCCTTCCATTACGCCTTGCTTCTAATAATATTATTATGCCAGAAGGGTGATTCTCCCCAGATTGAAGATAGCAGATGCACTCATTTTAATTTAAGGATTTTGATAAGCCTTTATAAAGCCAAATCACAATCACTACTCCCGTTGTCTCCATTCAACTCTCCTTGATCCAACCAAAAGTTCATGCAGCTTGTGTTATACTGTGCTTTTGTTTACACATACACACATACAATACCATGAGTAATTATAATTATTTGTTTGTTGTTGCAATAATTTAACATGTCCATATATTAACATTTACCTTTCATAAAAGTAATTGCAAGCAGTATTATAATATATGTATATACCTACATGGGAGTGCAATTTCTACTTTTAGAAGGTAAGTGCATTGCATGCACATCTCTTTGCACTCAGAAACAGTTGAGTAAAATATGAAGGTTTTCCGTCAACATCAAATTTAATAATGTTGCAGAATATTTTTACTTTGAGTTTGTGTTTGTGCATTTGTGAGTTTCATTCATGTAAATGCAATGTTATTTCATTGTAAATGGTATAGGTTGAAATGGTAGTATTATAGAGTACACCTAAAGATACATTTAAAGTTCAGTAGGCTGCATTTAAAATATGTAGGTAGTCTAGGTAGGTAAATAGTAAATATATTTGTTTGGGTATAAAGAATGGTAGGATTTATGAGGAAAGCAGAAACTAAGTGCGGTGCTTTACATAATATGTGCTACTAGGTTGTAGTATTTGTTTGTTTTTCCAAGGCGGAAACTATTCTTTTGTATCTTTTATTGCTGTAGTGTGCATAGTGAAAAACTAGATGTGTTATTATTCTCTTGGTTCTCAGTATGTTATGTACAGAAGGAGTGTATGTGTGTACGTTGACAAATGTCAGTAAATAATTCATCCGCTCAAGTGACTCTCATTTCTCCCAATTCCAAACTTACCAACCAATTTAGAATCTATTACCGTAAGTGACTTTCTCTGCTTTTTCCCTTTTTCTTTTCACCGTTCCTCCCTCAGGAAGTTTGAGAAAGGTTGAAATCCGTGGATTTTTGCTGCTCTAAATTCAACTTGCTTTCTTCTACTGTACATAATGCACTGCTGCTACTACTACAATAAAGATGTTATGTGTAGATACACTTTTCCAGCTACTTATACTATACTGGAGGCTATGACAATAATGGGGCACTATACTAGTAAAGAACAGACATACAAACATACACGGAGAAGTGTATCACTTCATGTATTTTACATTTTACACTTACACTCACTCCATCACGGTGTCTACTTTGTTGTACATAGAGTTATGCCTGTACTGTACATTGCCAGAATCTCATCAACATTATAAATACGCTCTGTGAGCTGTCAGTAACTATTCTAGCTACTTTCTGATGAATATATTTATATTTAACCCTTGGGCCTTTATCCTCTTCACAGTCATCGTAAATATACATGAAAATAACCTCGCTTCGTTGATTATACCATCATTTCGATTTCCATCGCTCACGTTTGCCATCAACTACTAATCATTAGTATCCGACAAATAGGAAGCCAGCAATGCCTTATGACCTTTTTAGCCTCAATTTGCCAAACTTGATTAACTCAAATCGTGAAGGAAACTTATGAGTGTACACAACACACACAACAACTTCAGCAATGTACTAATAGACTTATTTAGATTTACTTGATGTATTGCTTTCCAGCTAGTTCTTATCTCGGGATTCTTGTGTACTTTACCCTCGCCATGAATTGAGTATTCAATAAAAGCATTTTGACTGGCAAGAGAGGGGGAATTATAACATAAGTGTAGTATTCATTCTAATAGCAGGTCGTAGATAAGGGCGCTTGGTATATTTGTTTCCTATAATTGAAGGATGCCTACGTATAGAAGTAGACGTGCTGAAAGAAGCTGCCAGAAGGAAAAGACGGATAGGAAGAGCCGCTGATAATCACCGCAGTGTCTGTTTTATGTCCCACAACATAATTTTCCCCATTCCAGTCGCTAGGGACTTTGAGACAAGAAAACCGGAATCTATCGCCAACCAAAACTAAAGCGAAACTGAATGTGTGTTTGTATACGCTTCCTTTATATTATACATACAATCTTTATTATAGCATTCCATACCTACCTATTTATATAACCCATAATGTACTTTACCACCAACACCAACCAAAAGCACAAATTTTATGGATAAACAAAGTGCGGTTTCTATTCAGTCAAGTGCAGTGTTTTCCGGGTGTTTGTGGTAAACCACATTTAAGACTCGTCAACGCTTGTAGAAGTCACAGCATACAAACATAGAAAAGAAAGGTATTGTAAACCAAAATATTGGTATAGCAGTATAGTATACACTCAAATAAAGCTTCATTTGATGTTGTTAGAACGACATAGGTAGTTTGCATTACCATGAAATGAAGTGGCGAAAAAAGGGATTCATTTCTTAAGACAACTTCTTCTGGTAGCAACATTGAGTTTTACACAAAATACTATAAGGAAACTTTTCTCGTCTAATGAAAAAAATTATGTAGCAATAATATTATATTGTATAACATTATGTAGGTAGCTGCTTCTGGCTTTGTTGAGATTTTAATTATAGTGTAATCCAGCAATACATTAGTTTTTCATAGTTGCAGCATTCAAATACCTAGGTACATCTAATTGTTGGTACTTTCTATCAAAAAGAAAAGCGGAAATCCTAAAATGTATTAATGATAATCAAATATACCTAAGTAAATTAAATGAGTAAGTAGTCCATATTCCTAAAATTCTTTGGCTTTGGAATTTTCTTTTTGGAAACTATTGTATAGGTACTTTCGAAGAGTTGGTACTTAAAATAATACATATCTGTTATAGTGTGTGCCTAAATTGATACTAGAAATTGAAATTCTTTTGTAAAAAGAGTGTGTAGCAAGAATTAGGTATATTAGGTATACAGTATAGAGATAGTACTCGTACATTGCCCCGTGTGGGAAAACATGTTAACTTGGATTATTAATCGGCGTATGTCATGACATTTTTGCATTCTCCATTGCTCACTGTTGCCTAATGCTAAAATTGGATATGATGATTTCCTTCTACATTCATGAATACGAAAGTGCATTAAAATTATTTTATTGCTGGGAGTGGATAAGTTCATAAAGTAAAAGAGTATATCAAATCAACCCACTCTCTCTCTCTCAGTTTTTTACTTTTCTATTTTCATCCATTCAGTATTATTAACGTTAAAATGTATGGTCAAAGTTTGATTTCCTGTTCTATATATTCCCATTTGCTCCACCTTGTGAATTTAATATTTGGGGGAACTATGGTGGTCCTAGTCAGATGTATGTCATATTATTATTCTTATTAGCATTATAAATGTAATTCGAATAGAAGTATGTATCTTCTTGTGTAGTAGTACCTACGTGGCAACTTCTACGGGTTTCAGTAAAAAAGAGACCGTCTAAAGTAATAGGTTTTTGGCCGGTGGTGAAGAAGAAGACAATGATAGAAATATAGTGAAAAAGAAGACAAACGAGTACTCGAGTGGAATTCTTGAGGAAAAGATTACGATGATGAAAGGAAAGAAGAGATAAAATACACTTTCACCTCTTCTCCGCACCCCATTACCGTATATTGGAATGGAAATGGAATATCATCATAACTAAAGGAGCTTTAATAACAGCACAAATGTACTTCTATATTACGCTGTAGTTTTTCAACCCGAGCAACTTAGCCAGTCTTGGTCTTGGCTTGGCTAAAGAAAAGCAAATCGAAGCCAGAGCAAGCCAACTGAATTGAAGCCTAACGATACCAAAAGACATTCTTTTAGCTGATTTTCCTAGTACCTATATACAACTACGACCACTATGTTAGTCTACTCTCTGGTCATAGTAATACAACATGGGGACAGTCAGCTAAAAGAGTAGCAAGTAAAGTATGTACAAAGACACCATTCTCCAGCCTGGTTCATACATACATATAGAACACATACATAGCTGGACAGATTCGAAGCGAAGAAAGAAATAAGCAACCGAGCGAAACCCTTCGTTTAGTCCACAGAGAGTTGGTTTCGGTTTGTTTAGTGAATACTACACTTAGAATTGATATAGGTAGGTATTCTACATTCTACTGTATGTAAGTAGTAGGTATGTATTAGTGTATAATAATACTTATGTATGTACATGTATATATGAATATAAAAATATAAGAGTTCTGTGTGCTTGTTGTAATGTAATAATATTGTAAAGCCTGAGACCGAAGAATGGACTTGGTTTGGTAGGCAAAAGATAGTTCTTTATAAACTGTGTTGTGTAAGTGTAAAGGCTATGGTGCTTTTTTGGTTAGGCCAAGTGGAGTATGAAGTAGACGAAGAACCTATTCTTGTTCTTATTACCTTTTCAGTTTTTAGGATCAAGATTCCGATTTCACAAGCCTGTGTAGTCAGTCATGTAACTGTAAGCTGTGCTAAAAAACGGAACACTATAAAGAATAAAGAAACAGAGACTAAGAGAGAGTAGGAGGGAAAGCGGGTTGAGAACAGTCTCCGGCATTCACTTGCACGTATAACATAACATAATCGTAAAAATGAATGACTCTTAAATGCTGACATCAGCCCGAGCTAAAACTGCCACGGCTAAAGCGATCCCATTCCATTCTCTTCGTTCAATGTCTATTCCTATTTCTATATTTTATTTTATCTTATCTTCGCAAACTTAACTTAAATCAACCGAGTTAAGTTCTAGAGGAATTTTCCGTCTTTTCTTCTGCTAGAATGACTAGAATCATGAAACTCATTCTCCTCGTATTTATCACTTTCACCCGCTTTCCATTGACCTTTATTTATCTTCAACTACATACACCAGACAAACTAAAAAATTCAACCAGTAGGTATATAAATGCTTAATACATTGCTGTAATTGCACAAAAACTATCCGTTTCAGACCATTCACCCACATATTACATACAAGACTCAAATTAAATGTACTAAAGTACAGTATAGAAATGTTCAACAAAATCCCAGTAGCTGTGATTTTGGACTGCTCGTGCTTACTATTACATTTAATGCACAAATTATGATAATTTGTAGAGACACATTAATTTTCACTCATTCAAACTTCCAGTAGTCATAAAACTGACATTTTCTAAATTAAAGTGTGAAAAAGCTACAAGTTTAGGTTTTTATACGCTTTTGTTCAATGTTTTACTTCATAGTTCCTTTAACAGTAATTTATAGCTTTATCTTTAAGTACAGAAATATTAAATTACCATATCTGAAATTATTTAGTAAATAATTATTTATGATTAATAAAATGTTTCAAATGACAGTTTTCATACAATTTGTATTTTTATTATGTTAAGTATAAATCACACAATCATTCAGATTTTTAAGCATCACAAAAGGTCACAATAAATCTAATTAGGTATTTTTGTTGGCAATTTCACACCATAACAGTCATAATTTCATACATCTGTTAAAACTTATTTAGTACATAGGTCCGGTAATTATTAATGTAATGTAATTATTATTCATGTGCAAAAATTAATTACAATCTAAATATTTGTTTAACTTGTTAGTGCAAATATATTATAATAATTATTATTATCAGTTTAGTTTGTATATAAAGATAGTACAGGTACTACGCTACGAACGGTACAGAACTAGAAATTTTATTAGGTATTACATAATAGGAAGACTTATCTGTCTTTATAGGTAAGCATTAAGCAAGTATGTAATTTACATTACATGGAACAGCAGAAGTTTGCATTGTAATCAAGATTTAAATTATAATAATAATTAATAGATAAAGCTATAACAGTATGAAAATGTTGATAAATACAAATCCATTACATCATTTATCGTAACATAAATACAAAAATTGTGTTAGTACTTCTTAATGGTATATTTGTATGTAGTATTATGCTAGTAGGTTATATTTTATACTCTAAGTACATAGTATTGTCTTCAACATGTGTATAGATGTATGTAGGTATTTACGAGTGAAATATACGAAGTGCACTGGTGCACTTCATCTGATATTCGGTTTATGAAATACCTAGTCAATTTTTCATAATACCGAAACAGACTGTGTCTTGGTATATATAGAAACACTGTGACTGAACTGAACCATCTGTTTTAGAATTTAAATATTCCACACGAACATACAAGTTAGGAAAGATGCTAGAATGAGATGGATTTGCATGTATATCGACGATGAAGCGTTGCATTCATCAACATCCCGAATAATTCTGTTAGCGTATTGCTGATCGTAAACAACATCTTTATCTGAATTGACAAAGCGTCCATATTGATCGATTTTCCGAGAAGGATCCAGTTCATCGTCCGTAAGAGGCACTAAACCTGTCGATATATCCTGTAAAGATCGCAATAAAATATTATTTAAGTGTTCTCTAAAGGCACATTGTGTTTTTGTGCTATATTGACTAAATGCTCTACAAATTTAAAAGATCAACAAGCAAGTCAAGTGTTAACACATTGAATTTTGACTTAATGTTGTTGGAGACTTTTCTGTTGAGACCATTCATATGAATGAAATGTGGAGTAATAACAGAACAAGACATTTGATGAAATTATTACCAATGCGTCTCGTGTAAAAAGAAATTGTGCGAACTGTTTTCATGTTCCTAAGGGATTGACAATGGAGTTGTGTAGAAGGAAATTCCCACAACTCAACAGAAAACGGATGGAGACAGAGTAAGAGAGGAAATCAACGTACTTATGAATCTGCTGCAGGGAAGAGAAATTCGATTTCGTCTCTAGTCTCTACATCTTTATAGGTACTCATACATGTTCTGGTTCTAGTTCTAGGGAACTCTACTGTTTATTTTCTTAGGAGGGCTATTACAGAGAAGGAAAGATGGAAAATGACATATGGGGTGAAGTGAAATCAGAGATGGAATCAGAAGACGGAAATGGGATATTTATGTATTATGTATGTTACAGTGCATTAAAATACCCGTCCTCTCTTCCATAAATACAAATACCTTTCGATTCAATTCAGTGCTATTTCCTCGCAGTGCAACCCCTGCAAACGACATTCTTTAGAACGACTAGGGAATGAAATGAATGGAATGATCAATGTAAAAATACCTTGAATAGCAGGTTCGGGATTCCGTAGAAAGGGCCAAAAAGACGCAAAACGGTTTGCTCTGGATGGAAAGTCTGAGAAGCTTTCAAAAGAGTCAGTCGTGTGTCTTCTCTTTCAAAATAATTTTTATCTTCGGAGGTGATCACTTTATCCTCAGGAATTTTCCCCCAATGACATTGACGAAATTCAGTTATTGCTCTAGTGGGTCCGTACGGACACACCAAACGGAAATTCACTGATTGTAAACCTTGTGCCCAGGTAGCGTTTGCAAGCCCGTCTGAAATTTAAACCATTAAAATTAAGCGTTGATTCATGGCGTTAATTCCATTTCCTTTTCTAGCCTTTGTATGCCATGCTAGTGTTTTATTTAGCTCACCCGTGTTAAGAAGAGGTGTGAGATGATCCGTGAACGCCTAAAGAAACACAAAACACAACACCACATCCATTAATTACATTTATGTTGGTTAACAACTCGTTCATTTTTCTCCACGTAGAGGAAGAAACACAAACCAAATGGAGAGACTAGATTTATTTGCCCCAAATGTACATACCACATCTGCGGCCAAAGTGGGTAAACATCGAAATGCGCCGAGGTCGCCATAAAACCCTTCCAATTCATTATTTGAACAAGTATCAGGATTTTGGATACCTGGAGCGTCTGCAGACACAAAACAATAAATAAACTGTGGGAATAAACACAGATAGTGAAGATATAGAAAGAAAAGTACATAATACATAGCCTTGACAAAGTCATGTATAGCATTTCATAGTTACACACACATAGCACTTATACATATTATAGCATACACATCATCGAAAGTGGTTCACAGATATATAGCTCTTCGACAAAGAAATACAAGACATAATGGAAGAATAAAGTTGGTTGTATACACACAAAAAATATTTTACACGCAAAAACCCTTAATATGGCGAAAAGTGAAGCATTATACATATTACATTTTGCACACACATAAGATTTTTGTTTGTTATTGTTCTAGTTACTACATAAATGCATAATAGTAGTAATACGAGTATACACCATATTCCTACAGATGTTTTTACATGCATTTTTTGGAGACGAAACGAAGGTATTGCATCCTCATACATACTACACAAAAGCACAGCTAATAACAGTAAGTAACGCGAGTTAAAAGTTAAAGTATGTATTAATCAGGTGGTTAATTAGTAACAATACATATAAAGACACAGACTCAAGGTTAACAAAAACAAATACCACACGATCAATTACTATTAGTTAGCCAAAGAAAGAAAAGACAAACCTAAATTAGTTCCGACACAAAGAGAACAAAGACTATCGGGCAAATTAAGACTGGGGTCGGCAGCTCCGGGAATGCAGCTGCCAGCGAAAAAACCTGCCAGGGATCTTCCAAAGTTACATCCGATTGGATAAATGAGTCCAGAATCTCTAAGGACAATTAGAGGAATATTCCATCCCGTAAGACTGCTCACAGATCCATGACAAGACCTTTTCCCTCTTAAATCAGCAATGGTCTGAATTCCAGAGTCGGCTCTAACGATAGCCACAGCATAACGAGAGGCATCAGTGTCTTCATCTCCAAATCGCTCTGCCTCCGACAAAATTGGAGTAAGGCGGTATCTCCTATTATACAGAATGACAGACGAATAAATGAATACACATATAGTACGGCATAGACAATTTATGTCTTCTAAACCAAACTGGGTTGAATTATCCTACTTTCCGCGGAGAAATATTATTATTGCAGTGAATGAAAATGAGAATGGCGGACATTATGTTTATTTTCATTGCATTTTATTTCCTTTGTCATTTCCTTTGGAAGGAAATAAATATAAATAAATACAAATATTTACCTTGACCCAACGAACGCCTCCCTTGCATCAACAGTCATTACATCCGCTATGCCACTTGAGATTTTCAGCATGCAATCTTGACGATCTTCCCCCAAGACACATTCAAAGTATGGTAGAATTCTTCTTCCCATGGCGGCCATTCTCAAAGCCAAACATTTCAATTTCTCAGCATCGTTTCTTACACAAAAACGTATTGTCCTTCTGTTTGGACACGACGGTTTTTCAATAGTGACCGTGTAATTTCCTCTATCTAAGTAAATCAGTGGAGTAACTGTTGCAGCCAAAGCTGACGGCACGTGAAATTCTATTTCCCCTGAAGAAAATTCCAGAATATCCCCCAGCCATGAGAATGGAAGCTGCGGTTGTTGCTGGTTAAGAATGGCTGATCCGATTGTCCTGAGAAGTGTGATTTGTTGCTGTACATCTGTCACTGTAGCTGGTAGAGAGAGTCGATTAGAAGCAATGAAAGCTTTCCATGGACGCCCAGCCCAGGTACAAGGGTTGTTTGTATTTATTGGCAAACTTGTTCCATCAGGGCATAAAAATGAGTACTCAGAAACACTTAACGTTTGTCCGTTGTTTAGATTGTTTTCAACAACTTCACCATTTCGACCTTGGACGAGTGGTTGTCTATTAGCTCCTTGTAAATTACTCGGCCCATTTGAATTAGCATTCTGTCCGCTGAAAAACTGATACACAGTTTCTAGCCGTGTCCATGCAATATCTCCGCCATTTTCTGTTAGACAACGAAGTGATCCCCGAAAACCAGCGTATTTGTCATCGTCCTTACATGCCTGGGGATTTCGACAAAGCGAACACATCTGCGAGTACTTTTGTTCTGCAAAGTGAAAAGAGACACATTCTATGCAAATACTGTTTTTTGTCTAAATATTAGCTTTAACCGTTGTTCTCATATTTTCACTTGCTCTTCTACAACTCTACAACTACACACACCCACACGTTCCAACAGTAATGCATTACATTAAAATGGTTTCGTATTGCATTTGCAGACACGTGTGTTACGGATTCCGGAATTCGGTCCAGGAATCTTACACCAGTATAAAGTAGAATAGCGTGTAATAATAGAAGCTGTATAGCATGTAGCACTAATAGTAAATGTTAGAGCATACTCAGTTCCCGATCGGTTTTTGGGTCTGGAGCCCATTCCCCCGGTGCACAAGAGCTGCCAAAGAAATTGTACACGGAAGCAATCTCACGTTCCGTTGTTGTGGCTTCTATTGGGCAATATGGAACGATTACACCTTTCTGCATGAGACGAGCTATCGGAACTTCCCAACCTGAGGTTCGTCCGAAGGCTGTGTGACAAGACTTCTTTCCTCTCAAATCCTGTAGAGAATTGATTTGAGCAGAATTCCGAACTACTGCAACCGGCTCATAGCGGAAAGACCCTACACGTACAAAGGGAACATAAAATCATTCGATTAAATTAACACTACGTAACACATGCTTTATATGTTTAAACGTGATTTACATCAATAACACATCCATTAAGGAACAATTAATCCAAAGCATCAAAAGCTTGTTAGAATCAAGGCAATTGATTACTCATGACTTAGTTACAGTTTTTGCTGTTTTTCCTTTTTATTGTTATATACACAACTTAGGCTGCCATATAATTAGTAGGTCAGACTTCAGACATAATTGAGATAAAATTTAATATTATTGCTCTACGCGATATATAATTTACTGTGAGATATATCTGTGCATAATGGGTGCTCGTCGTCAGTGAATCTGACCATGACTGCAAAAAAAGTAAAACTGCAAAACTACGTAAATACATACAAATATTGAGCATTATAACAAAACAATTCTCACACTACATATCAAATAACAGTAAACAGGCATTGACGGAAGTTGGAAAGTTCAAGGTGATTAACAATTGTAGCGATGAATGATTAGCTATCTGCTATTAGTCAGTATAGAGTTGTATTAATAACACACATTGAGTACGGATACAAGATACGAGTACTACATACATAGAAATCATAAGTAGAACGTAAATAGAATTCTTGAAGGTGTATCTTTGACTCAGCTCAGGTGTAATAAAGGTGATGTTGTTAGTACATACAGCAGTATTAGTAAAGTGAGTCAAGAAAATAGTAAATGTGTTTCTGCGTGTTGGACGGATGAGAGTGAGTTTCCCAGAACGCCTTCAATGTTCTCTTTCCGGTATTAAATGACTAATTCAATGTTGAGGATGCCGGAATACACACATTATGTGTATACGCATATATATTTAAGATACAGATAAAAAAGTCCATAAAAATTGATACCCCAATGGACTTAAAGGTGCGTGTATGTTATATCATTATTATTATTAATTAGTAGCTATATTAATGAGCTTTGATTTTGAGGGACACGTGTATCTATCGTTTGTTATTGACCAGTAAATCGTCACGGATAGGCATTGTTGAGGAAATTAAGTGAGCAAAAAATTAAAGCATGTGTATATTGTAAGTAAAATTTGGTTTAGCTTTAACCTGCTTGCCGTGGAATCGTCCTTATTTCAGATGCCACAAAAAATGCATCATGGAAAAATCTGTGAGCCACAAAGATTTCCTCAGGTTCCAAAATCACTAAATCTGCTTCTCCTTTAGTGACTCGCGAAATACAGTCAATTCTACAAAATTAAACAAATTCAATTCATTATTGCAATACTATTTTGTAACGATTTGTTCAATGTATCACATTTGTCCATCACAAAATTCATCACTTTACAATTTGTTTACTTCAATCTCATTCTCATTGACGATCATGCATTGGAGTAAAGACTTAGACAATTCATTAGACTTTTGAATGACTTACATCAATATATCTACTTATTTAATATCAAAATAATATTCACAAAAATCTTCCTTAATTGTGTATGGTTTTTATTATCTACCTTTAGCAATTCCAATTTCGCTTACCTATCTAAATTGAAGCTACTTTTTAATGAAGTAGTTATGTTCAACTTCTTTGTTCAGTAAATAATCAGTGACTCATGTCACGTCATCTGTACTTAGCTAAATGCAAAACAGCGTTATGCCATCGTTGAAATTGAATCTTAAAAAATGTATGTAAATGCGGTAAGCTGTTTGTTCAATTGATTAGAATCTTCTGGTTAAGCCTGGTTAAACATAACTATATCTGAAAATAGCTATTAGTATATTGATACATGAAGTATTTATTCTGAGAAATCACTTTACAAAAGGAAATGTCTGCAGGTGTAATTCAAATAAAGGAATCTGACAATGAGAATCATTCATATTCATCCTCATCCCGATTGAACAGAGTGCCTACTAACATAATATACATATGGGCGTTTGCAGACACAAAACCAAGTCATAAAAACTGAACATTTTAAAAGAGTAGCAAAAGTCCACTGTATCTAAAGCTGCATATAGGTACCACCAAGAGTGATCTTTGTAAAAGATGTCACACTTCAATTTTTTTAAGGCAGCCTGTGGCATCAACTTTCGGCTTTCTTAGTCAGAGACTGAGAATACATTAGGTACGGAATGGACAATGAAAAAATCACATATAGACAGATTTAAAAGTATGCAAATTCCTTTGCACACCAACAAAAAGTTTAAAATGATGGGTTAAATTAAAATGAGGACTAGTTGTCGCAAAAACTGATGTGTGATACATGTCTTCTCTTATGTGCATTATGTAAATAGTACCTACGTTGCATAATTGGTTAATGCAATGAAAAGCCTCACTCTTTGACTCTCTTTAATAACGACATGTAAATCTGATAATGGAAATCAACAAAGAAGACCATAGAGTTACCCGGCAGGTGCTTTCAATAGCATGTTCTTACTCTTACTCATAGTGACACAGTTTTTGAGTCTATATTCCATAAACATTGCATATTAACATACATCCTAGTGTATATAGTAGGTACATAGTGGATACAATAAATGAATAACTTCTTTTGTTAAATTGAAATCACGCCTAAACGAAGAGACCCAGTTACGAAGAAACAATTATGCCTCTGGATAGTTTTAAGTGCATGTCCAGTAGAATTACGTAAAAGTCATGGTCACGGCCATGGTCATAACTCATTACTACATTTTACGTTTTTTATGAGTTTGGTCATAGATTTGTAGATCAGATTTGCATTAGTGCTAAATAAAAACATAAAAACATGTATGGTCGTATGTAGAAAGGCGGTAATTGAAGATGCAAAGGATGTTCTAGCTCTACTCAACTGCTTCTTGTTCTTCTGACAGTAACATGGCATGGATGGACGTGTGTTATTGTTGTCGAGTTGAGCACGTCCATGTAAAACATACGGCTCATCTCTTTCCAATCATAATAATACGTACCTTTATGTGCTATGTACTAACTATCCGTACCAAAAAATGCAAGGGTATTTTTTGCGACATCAATTTACTTCAATTAAGTTGACATAAGTAGTGTGCTACCCTTATCTCAACTTAAATAAGTAATGGCAAATAACTACCAGAAATCCTAATACACAATAACCACGTTTTTAAACCTGGAGACAGGTTATTTTGCATGTACCTTCTACCTATATTTCCTACTTATATTTAATGCACGACTAGTTTTCCTCTTTTATTTCATCTTCATCATCATCTCGTCCATAATAATCATTTTTGTTTTCTTGAGATGCATCATCGTAAAATTTACTTGATGCACGTAGTAAATAATATTTATTGCTCTTACATATCTGTACTAGCATGAAGATGAACGTGTCAATCTTTATTGCGTACGTACATTCCATTTCATTCGACTCACCATACATAACTGACGATGCTTGCTAAACCAAATCCTGGTCTTCGCATTCTTGCATTCTATTCTTTAGATTCTCCATTAAGAGCCATCCATACGCATTTTTTGAGCAATAGATTCTCACAGGACTTGTGCTATTGAATTAAATGCATATTTTTTCCTGAGGTTTTTTGTACGTATCATGACACAAGTAAAAATGCTCTTACACATTTTCTAAACGATTAGCTTTAGTAATGTACGCAGTACGCAGTCTAAAGATTGTAAAAGATAAGTTGATGTGTTTTACTTTGTTTCATTGTGTAAGGATAAAGGTTTTATAAAGATATTGGTATAATCACAACTGTTTGGTCTACCTTTGTAGTATACAAATAAATTTACTTAACCATACACCTTTATAAAAGTACAAAATGTACCAATGATGCTGAATGAATAATCTTTGCAATTATCTATTTCGAACACATGGGGCTATGTTAGTATGTATGTCCTATTCTATACAAATTTCCATGCTACTTCATATTACAGATACTATATATGGATGGGCATTACCGATACTACCGTTTATCGATCCGAGTCTCAATGTAGTATACAATAATATAATAGAACACATTAATGTATAGGAACTAAGCAAAAAGTACTTGGTACTTATTAAGTCTATAAAATATCCGTCTTCTTAACAATATTCAGAACCATGATTATGTATCTAAAATTTTTCAAAATAATTATACGTATAGTAAGTTCCCAGCTGTTTTTAAACTGCTAATTGCTAATGTAAGTTTGAAAAAGATTTTTTATTCCATTACTTGTCATTTCCAGGAACACAATCAAATCGTCCACCTTGGTTTGCAGAATCTGAAACCATTTGCGAACATAATGTGAAGAGGACATCAGGCACACAAAGACGATCTAAAAACAAAAAACAATTTATGAATTATAAGCTTTGACACTCATTAGTCCATTGCTACAATCGAAATTTATATATTAGTAACTATTTAATAGGTTGGATCATATTTGGGCCTAAATGCAATAAATGTGAATTAAAAATTAAAAATACGTCAATGTCATGATTTTAAATGATTAATGATTAAAGTATAGATTATGATCCCATAATAACAGGAATTTGTAGATATTTCGTTACTTGACAATGTGTTTTGTGTCATAAAAACAATATTGCACCGTTACAATTGCAACTAAAGTGTACGAATACCTACACGTAGTCACCTAATGCGTGAAGGTGGTCATAATCGTGCATGTGGGTCATGTTTTGATCTTTACCTTAAAAATACTGACTCTGCAAGATTTTGTAACATTAGTGGGAAATTGCGATAAATTGTTTTTCTGTGAAGGGTATGCCAACTGTTTTAATACAAATATTGCAAATTGCAGGTCCATTAAACTTATAAAAGAATAATTACGACTGTCAGAGTGTCAAGCGTCATCTGCGATTTCTTGATTCATGGGTATGGGAATGACAACTCACGTAATGTTTACTTCTATTGTTAAGATTTCCACATTTCAGGATTTTCAGAGGACAGAACTTGTCAAAGTAGCAACTAACTACCAATTTAGTTTCAAACAAAATTATATCAAACTGTCATTGTTCTTTTCTTCGACATTCACCTGAAAATCTATTGTGTTTGTGTTATGTGACTGGTGATGTGAGACATTTCATACATAGGTACGCAATCCACCTACACAAACACGTAAAGGTGAGTGGATTGAATGCCAAATCTTTAGCACATTCATAATGTAATACAAACAAACTGTTTGGACACTCATAAACCTCTAATGTAATGACTCTCTTAGTAAGTACATTTTACGTGGAATTGCACATTGAAACTTATGACTCATCCAGAGTTTATTTCATAATTTTTCCTCCAGGACCTTTCATTATTCAGACCGAGACTTATAACGCAATAAATCCACTTATGATTACTAGGTAAAAGCCCAGCGTTTAACTCGCGGCTTTAATAATTAAATTTTCAATTTTCTGCATTATGAATCTCTTAATGTGGCAACTGACATGCTTAAGACGTCGTGAACGTTTAAAAGAGCAATAAAAAATGTCATTACAATTGCAATTAACTCCTTTTAAGTTTTAATTGATATGTCGGAGCAATTAAAAACTTGAAAAGGCCCAGCCATCGAATCCAAAGTGTACCTCATCCTTCTCATCCTAAATTAACTATTTGCAATTTGTGTGTAACATCACGTTGAAGAATCATGTCAATATTTATTACCTTCTACACACAAATATATACGATGAAGTATAATCGTTAAACTTCCTTGTTCCTTCTTTTAACTAGGATAACAGTGCCTGCATAACACAAACGGATTGAGTCAAAAGATAATCCAAGAACCCTTCTACACGCAAATATTACGAGGATGAATAATATAATATCGTGTTATCATAATTCTCCATTGCATAGCTCACTCTCAGCTATGTATTGGTATCGCAGTAGATTACAAAATATATTTAGTTTGATTACAGCAGATAATAAAAACATAATATCCAGTTGGAAATAATACATACTTACTTATGCTGTAACTTGCTTAATGTGGTTCTAGATTCCAGGAGTGATGCTCGTATTTACATTCAAGTGTCTATAATTTCTATAAGTATATCGTGAGCTAAGAATATTTTATGTAAGTGTTTCTAAGAACATCATATATCATACATAGGAGTTCTTATGCGTATTTAAATTCAAGGGAGGTTGTTTCTTAATCGTAAACATTTTCAAGTTTGTGGGAGAATTATAACGATGTAAGTATAATTACATTGCATTAAACAGTATGCTGCCTTAGAGAGTGACCTTAGCACGTAGGTAAAGTGGACGTTAAGACAGTAAGAGCTGCAATAAGACTTTATATTAAAACAAAGAGAGTTCTTCAACTGTTAGGAAATTCCAAAACTTGTCTTAGAACGTGAATAATGTAATTTACCTGCATATTACTTCCAGAAGTATTATACAGGGGTTTTATTATAAGTGCATGCGTTTATTTATCCCTTTGTGTTATTTATGTGTAATTTTATTCTATAGGTATTCCTATGATTTACTCAGTGTGCAATGCAAAACCAAGATGAATTCAATTCAAGAAATTATTACATTTACATACTACTGGGTACAATACAATACGTAGGCAATACAATATGTGGTAACTCTCTGGCATAAACTATCTGTATGTTTTACACACATTGCTTTGCTTGTTGGTTTTATTTAACATTTCCCATACTTAGTACACTAATAAGAATAAACTTCTCCAAGCTATGTATTTTGACATTGGAATAAGCTTTTATGCCGCAGGTAGCAACAGACTGTAATATGATAGAAATTAAATGACTAATTCCTAGCTCAACCCTTGTGTCTGTAAAAATGATGTGTTTTGAGCTATAGAGAATGATAAAAATGTGTTAAAAGTATTTTAATTTAAAAACCACACATCTATACAAAATGAATCATTAACTATTTGAGCAACAAGCGTTGAGATTTTTAATTGCATTGAGAATTTGTTAGAACAAGTAGTAACTAAGTGTAAGTTAGTGTTGCTTTGTGGTGTGAGGGTGTGACACATTTGGATGAAATGAATGTACATAGACACTTAAGTCGTGTTTTACTAACACAAACGTAATGCTTTAAATTAAATGCATAATGTATTGAAATACTGACGCATGTTTATTTACGTGTTACATTGCAGTGGATCCATGTATTAAGGTGAGGCTAAAAGTTCACTGAATGTTTGAAGTGTGAATGAATGGAAAATCCATTCAGACTAATAGTAATGAACTTTTATTGACATGCACACTTGAATTCTAATAGTGCACGTCTTTGTAATGAATGAGCTGAATGAGTGTGAATAAGTGAGGGTAAATACTTACACAATTTAAAAATGGGAAAGATGTGAAATCTTTGAATAAAGTAAGTAGGTAAGCAAAGCACTTTGGTATTTCATGCCGTGTGTTGTACTACATACTTAACATACACGCGTTCAGAAAAACAATACACTTGCTGTATGTATGTGTACTTGTTTTTCTAAAAATTCTAAATAAATGGAGAATTTTATTGTTGCCTATTACAGCTATTACTAGTTAATTATTTGCATATCAGCAGACAACTTATAAAAACAGTTACAAATAGACATTCATATGCGGTGCAAGGAAAATGTAAATAATTACTTCTACACAAAGAAGCAATGAGTGGTAAAACAAAAACGGTTATAGTATAAAACTCTTTGTATCAAGGGTGTATCTAGCGGAAGGACACTAGTACAAGTGCCCCCCCCATCTAAAAGAAAGAAGTTATTTAGGCCACAAAAATTAACTAAATCGCAAAATTTTTCGCGCTACAACTCCTGGATACGGCCTTGCTTTGTATTGTATGAGTACTCATAAATATACTAATACTGCAATGAGACTTTTAATATTCGGTTTGCTGTACACATTTTTATGTTGCATCAAGTGCACAGTATGTTGCTGCTAATCTACACAAGAGAATGTGACTTGCATTTTATTAGACCTTTATTGTTTTAGAAGTAACACTTAATTTAATGAAAATGAGATTTCCTCTAAGCTGTGGCTGATGGGCATTAAAATTGCCAAGCTATATGCTTGTATGCATTCTGTATGATTATTGTCTTTATTTAGCAACTTTAGCTTTGCTATGACACATTTAGTCAATTGCCTTGCCTTCTTTAGTCACATGTTTCCCGTAGGTATAAATTAACAGTTTCATTTTTATGACTTCTTTTTAAAGAGATTGTTTACACTGTATAGGATTCAAATGTTTATGTCATGTATCTCATGTATGTAAGCTATTTACATTGTACATTTAACTTGTCTTACTAAAAACAACTTTCATGTCTTTTTCATAGAAAAGGATGTAAATAGTTGTTACCACCTTGAAATACCGACATTAGAAATGCTGTAGCACACTTTTACAGTAAATGCGTTGACAAGAGATGAGTTTGAGTAGTACATTATTGTGGGAGTGGTGTAGTATATGCACGTACCTAATATAGCTGTGCAAAAATAGACAAATAAAAATCTAAAAACATATTTTAACTAGCTTTGTCAAAGAGTATTAAAAATGAGTTATTTTCAAAAGGCTCTTGTTTTGCATGTGAATGAATAGCGTTTGTTATAGACCAGAGGTACATAATAGACAATTTGTCGTATTCGTATTGACAAATAATAAAAACTGAGCATAAAATTGCGTTAAACAATATGTTAACATTCTTCAATTAATTACACATCACACTCAGTTTAAATCGTAGTTTCTAATATGAAATTGTTTTTGTTCTTTTGTGTCCCATCATATCAAGTTTAATGAATAGTACATAGTACTTGATGTTTACAGGATTTACATATCTGCAGTTTAATAAAGTTCAAATAACTCTCCACTGTGAAGGACAGTTACAGGCATTAAAATAAAAGTAAAATGTCGATTAAAGTACAGTGCCTGTGCTGCGAAAAGATTGTTAAAATTGTTTGACTTTCAAAACGCTGCTGTTACAAAAATATGTTCATTGTACATCAATGTTCTTTTCGGATCTATTTACGAATCTATTTCCGAATTTCTGTGGCCTGCGGTAGATAATAATGTGTTATATTGCTCCATGTACAAAATCAATGTAGATCGTGCCTACCTATATAATTCCAATCTCGATAGACAGATCGTGGTACTATTGGGAGGTAGGTATATTGGTTTGCACATATTGTCGAGTTGGTGTTTTGTACAATGTACAATGTCAAGCGTTCATAGCTGCCATCCACCGTTCCACTAATTATGTAACATTGCCATGCTAAGATGTTAAGTTTCCTACTCAACAACTTCCACCATGAAGCCAAAAGTTGAGGTGTCATAACCGCAAATATGTTTTTGGTCTACTTTAATCATCCAATTTAAGCTTATATAATGATTTCGCATATTATTCTACAAGTACAAGCTTCGATAAAAGTTAGTAAGGATTACAGAAAGTTAAAATAATATTTTATAACTTACATCGATTCGTAATTTGTGTCAAAGTCGGAGTAATGAAGGTTGATATTGTAAAGAGCAATAATACGCATACGGTGCCATTGCCAAAAACTGCATGCTGCTTCTTTGAAGAAATCATGGTGTGGCTAATGTAGTAATTAGGTTCTGCGTATTAGATCTGGTCAGTCAAAATAATCACAATCTTCGTTCTTTGTTCGCTGAGTTCATGCAACAGAAATAGAAGACAATCACATCACATTATTGAATCAATTCAGAAGACATGAAACGCCATAATTCTCTATGCACGAACAACACAGTCAAATCTATGCTTTTCAATGATATCTCTTCATTTCATTCAAACTATCACTACATAATAAGTACCTAGTCGAAAAATGAAGATATAAATACAGATACAATACAGATACATTAAAAAAATGTTAGTGATTATTAATGGTTTATGATTTGTTAGTTAAGTTGTTTGTAAAGTGATACTTCAGTAAGTGGAATAAATATTTTCAATCTTCATCTTCATACCAAAAACAAAACAAGTAAAAAGCTGAATACATGAAAAATAACTATTTTTTGTAGTTTTGCTGAAAGGAATACATAGATAATGTTATGTTAGGTCATAAAATAGTGATAACACTGTTTACCAAACTGCAGCACATACTTACAAGAATTCGCAGTCTCAGATTTCCCTTCGTTGGCGTTTTTAAGTTTTTAAGGAATCCCGACGGATCCGAGCATCGTACCAGATTGGGTTGTGCCTATTCTGCCTATTCGATGCGTCTCAATGTTCCTACACGTTGAAATCTCAAGTGAACACCACTCTTTACACCAATACAACACCAGAAGTAACAAAAACAGTGTTTATGAACTATTTCCACACAAAAGTCCTCTTTTTTTAAGCTTATCACTGTATTTTAATCAAGTTTCTCAAACCAGAGAGATGTTGTGATAGGTATGCACAGTTTACAACTCCATAAACATAAATGATTCTGTAACCAACTTGTTGTAAGTAATAAAGCCTAAAACAGTCACTTCACTAAAAATATCAATTAGTATTCTCGCTCAAGCTTTGGAGATAATAATACGAAGCTGTCTACCTATCCTGAATTGTTAATCAGTTGTTTATTAACTGAACCATGTAGCCAAAAGCAGTCCACGTAAATTAAGGGACAATATGTACGCAGCCAGTACGATTCCCTCAAATGTCATACGATACGACGGAATATTAAGTTCATAAAATGTTTATTCAGTGTATTTGTAAAAGTAAATGATATTATTACTGATTGCGACTACCCTACTAAACACAAACCACCGGACGAAGGCAGCGTACAGTAGCAACTTTTCTAGTATATGACTCAACATAAGATTTACACAATTTTCTCAAGCTCGATTAGCTTAGATGTGTTCTCTATCCCAATCCAAAATTGTAGTGTGTCTCTTACTTGAGAATGGGGATCATAGTATCTCCTACTCAATTCAATACCTTTTTGTTTCACCTTTATTCTACAGCAATGGCAATAACTGAAGTTCTAGTTAATGTATAGTTAAAGCTATGAATTACTTTTACCTACTTTATTAAGATGTTCCCAGGATCATACTACCCCATGCCCCATATCAATCCACACTATCTCCACGTTCATGTATTTTTCTACGCACTCATCATACACACGAACACATTACACACACAAACACACGTTATTGCAAACACATATTATGTACAATGCATTCCTATCTCATCCACATTATTCTCAACTAGCTATACACAACACAATACACAATGCAATTGTTTACTTTCAGACAAACTTTATTCAACTCATTCTCATTCTCAGTATTTGTAATGCCATGCATGTAGTATCATGTATGAGAATTGAGATGTGTGTCTGTATGTGTCCCTACCTACTATTAATACCAGACCGTACCTACTCTGCTTCAAAATACTGTCTCTCCTCCTAGTAATAATAATAATCCTATATACCTACGTGAGCGAACTTGTGTGTGTATTGTATACAGAATTCTTGTATACAGAATATTTTTTTTTTTTATAAACATGAATTCCCATACATATACAACACCCTTTTCATACTTAATAGTAATGAAATGATAGACACGTATAAAGATAATTTTATTTTTCTACTGATACGATAGAAATTATTGCAATTGAAAGGGATTTGTCTTAGGTAAGATGGATTGCACTATTATTGTAAGTGTGACAGGAAGTGTGTACATAGATTCATATTAGAGACTAACACCACTAATTTACGTACAATGCAGTGTTTAAGGGAAATGCTTAATAACACGTTATATTCATTGTTGTATGTACAGTATGTAGAGTGAAATTGAATGATAGCTCACATTGACTTATGAATGTCTTATTAACCTCTTTCATTCTTATTGTTCCATTAATTACTCAGCAGCTAGATACAGTACGGTTTAATTATGATTTAGAAGCGTGGTAAGTGCTACCATCAATGGATACAGCAATCACAAAGTAAACATTTTATATGAGAAGACAACTTTACTTGTAATTATTATTTATCAAAATGCATGGGGAGTATTAATAAAATCAAGAGTATAGTCAACCCAAGATTAAGTTCAACATTTCCCAAGTCAACTTACCTACTTGTTAATTAGTTAAGAAAGTAAGTATGAAGGAATACACCATTTGGACTGCATTCTGGTTTTCAAGATACTGCACTATGGTAGTATACTTTGCTTGATAGTGGAAAGAAATGGGTTGGCTCATGTATGAAAGTATAACACTCAGCATTTATACATTTTCTTTTAAACGGTTTATTACGATATAGACGAATCGTGATTTATGATAATTATTGGGGAATTGCATTTTTGTAATATAGATATCACATTAAAAGAGCAACAAACACAAAGTATTATATTTATGTATAGCCCAGTAAGGTACACTTCCAAGTAGCATAGCTACTGCCATAATATTATGTTCATATCATATACATGAGTTACATTAAAACGTGCTTGACTCTATAAGTTTTCACATTTAGATTTGACAACAATATTGTAGTACGACAATAGTGATTGAATTGCGAATTTTCGAAGTGAATGTGAAAGTGCTCACACATTATAAAGATAAAATTGCAGAACAGTGCATGTATCGACATATTTAAATTCCAGCTTAAGCTCGCAAAAAATACAAATAAAAACGGTAACATTTTGATCACAAAATGCTTTTTAACATTTTTCACAGCTGATTGTTCTAACGATCCAAATGAATCAATTTTCTTTCGTCTAACAAAATTGACTACCTATATGTAAATTAATATTAATATTTCATACCACAGTTAACAGAAATATTTTATAAGTCTTACTCTTCATAGTAAAGTTTTAAAAAAAAAGTGATCATTCTGATCATCAATAGTTAGAACACAAATTAAAGTTATTAGGAATTGAGTAACATCAAACGTTTATGTCAGTCGCATAGTCAAAGATCTTTTGGGACGAAAAAGTTAACTTCAAAGACTTGAATATAAGTTTGTACAAAATTGTACTGGATTGATGTCAAAAAGCAATTATTTGTTTCGACTGAATGCCCCTGCAAGCGAGCAATGCCTCCAAGGTCCCTCAGCAATCATTTCCCAACCAATTCCATTCGGATTATTTAATGAAATGCCCATTCGCTTTGCTAACGTACAATTGAATTTGTCTCCTGTTTTTAAAAGACCCCAAACACTGCCGTCAGGAGCTAATGACACCTGCAAAAAACAATTTGATATATTTAATATAACTTGAAACAACTAGTGTACCAATGCTTTTCTTCGTTTTCATTTGGTCTGTACCTGCAGGACTCCGTCACAAGCCTTAACCCATTCTCGTCCTTCAGGAAATACAGGTTGAATTTCACTACGCCTGTACAAAACATTATTTGTTCCAATAGCCCATATTCCGGCCGGTCCAACTCTTATCAATCTTAAAGGTGCTGATCTGGGTCTATCCAACATATTCCAGCTATTCTGATATCGAATATAAGCAAATCCATCCTTTCCAACGGCCCAAAGCCTTTGATTGAACCATCCAGAAATGCTAACCTATAAATTAACATAATCAAATTATATTCAATTTTTAAATTAATAGCTCATCTGACTGTTTGCTCAAGTCACCTGTAGAATATACATATAGTTTTATTTCTTTTCTAAATGATTTAAAAGGGCGTACGAATGATTTGTCACTGGGCAATGGTTCCCAATGTGTTCCAAGGGGATTCTCCACCGTTATACCGCATCTAATAACAGCATCTCCACTTTGAGAGACACCTACTACTTCCCAGTCACAATCCTCGTTCATCTAAATAAAATATCACCAAATTGTTTGATTAAGTAACTTTTATTTACAAGTACTCATAAAAAACTGATCATTGTAACCATACCTGTATACAGAAGTCTACTATTTTCATACTCTGAAGCAACTGCCATGGGCCAGAGGTTGTGAAACGACAAATACGTTTCCACCGTTTCCGCCTAACAAAGTCGCCAATTCGTTTATGAGGATGATACGTTGCTGGGAAATCAACAGCATATTGCCATCCGTCTTTATCAACTCCGTCTTTTAGATCGTAATCCACTTCCCAATCCGCCAACTATAATTTTACATGCATATTTATGATCCATAATTATTATAATAATTAGTTTGTGTTAATAATAATTAATAACGATTTGTTTATAACGTACCCAACTCCACTGACTTGAGGGAAGTTTCATGCTGTCTTTTTCCAGTGGTATACGACCCGTTTCGTCCGTCCAAGGTTGCCTGTCCGTAGGTAACCCATGAGCTCCAAATCCCGATATAGGATTCCATCTTTGATTTTCATATATGTAATAAGCTTGCTCATCTGTAACCATATTTGCACATCCTTCCCCTGCAATTTAATTTAACATTTACTTTAGTTAGTATCATTAGCATTGCAAGAAAATACGTTCCAAAATACATTATACTATACATGGAATGGAATATACAATCTAACTTCACCTTCAACTTTTTTATGACCTTTGGCCAAAGTGCACGCCCAAACGCTAAGATCATATCCAATCCCCCAAACAAATCCATTGGAAGCTGTCTCTACTTTCCAGAAATGACCTGGAACAGGATTTGTCAAAAATTCGAGTTGCTTGTTTTCATCTCCCGCTTTAGGATCGTACCTTAAACAAAAAAAGAGTTCATTTTATGACATTAACTACAAATATAATGCAAATAAGAGTTGTTATAATAATAACAATAAATTATAATTTGAAAAACTACTAAAATTATTGGACTAATAGAACTCGCAATGTAAAACTCTGAACTTAATCTCATAATATTAATAATAATGTAGGTCTCTATACCTTACGCTTGTGACATTAACTTGTCCAGACACTGTAAAACTGGTAATAAGCCTTGGCAGCACTCGATGTTTATAACTGTATATGAATTTGTGTTTGGCTTGAACTGTTGTTACAAGATGTGTTTCGGTGCACTGAACCGTCACAGCATATGCATGACCAGGTTGGAATGGAAACACTCCATCCCTTTCCTCGACACCCCATTCTTCTTTCACTCTAGTGTTACGAACTACATATTTTTCTGGGAGACGAGGGTTAAAGTGAAATGCATTCAAATCTCTTCCATTTAAATTTAATGAAAATCTTTCACAGTCTGTAGTTAAAGTCAAATCCACTTTTACTTCACTTCCAGGGAGAAAACCTTTTAACAGAGGATGATGTAACTTAAGATCAGCACCAGGTAATGGTGTAATAACATCAACTTCCGTAGGAGTATCTATACAAATAAAAAATCTCAAATTACATACTGGTTTAATAATTTTACGTTGTAAGTTAACTTAAATACCTCACCTGCCATTTTTATTTGACCACCTTCCAGAACTTCTCCATTTTGGGTTGTCAACCAGACATTTGCCAAGGTATATTCTTCTGAAGACTTTGCAGCCAATTCTACTAGGGCGGAACGCCAGTCTTGTGTGTCTTTCTCATTACTGAATACGGAATAAAAAAATAAAAATATAATTATTTTGTTTTGATTTCATTTCAATTCAATTGCTGAAAAAGAATGCTCTCGTTCTAACAATGATGAATTTAATACCTGAATTTAAATGATATAAAGTCTGCTGTGCCCGATTCGATAGAGTTTCTTATTCTTAGAATGAAACTTTTAGAAACATCTGCTGCAAGAATGACACTTAAAATGTCATTAACAGAGCACATCCAACTACTATTCAGATTCTAAAAGAAAAAAAAACTATTAGAAACGATCATTTTTTTCTAGTGCCTATTCGAAGCGTAAACATTTGGTCACCAAGTATAATTGTATTGTGTAATAATATTTACCTTGTGAAATACCAGAGTGTCATTATTAGAGATTTCCAGTGATCCAGATTGCCAGCCCAATTTACTTTCTGAGTGGTGGAGCATTTTAGCATGCACAGTTTTGCTCCATGATGTGCTAGAAGCATCTACAGCGTTTGGGTAATCAAATTCACTTCTTTCTGCCCTCAAGGACTGTAGATCATTTAAAATCTCCTCACGCCAAGGGCCAACTTCTAAATCTCCATCATTTCCAAACCTAAAACATGTTCATTAAGTTCGGTCAATATTTTCGATTGTGGTCATTTCACTTTTTAGTACAAAGTAAGGCATACAGGAAGGAATGTAATTAATTTGCATTATGTGCATGAGATGAAAACTTGGAGTATAATAAAAACAAAACTCAGTTCAATCAATACAGAATTATTGCCACAATTAGAGAAATATTCCATATACTGATAAAACTTCATTTTGAAGATAATTTTATTTTACTAAATTATTTTTCTGTAACAACTTACGCCAAACTAGAAGCACAGCCACCATCAACCCAACACAAACTGACATTGGCTGACCCATGCTCATTTTCATCGATAGGAGCTCCTTGAGGAATATCTGGACGAATTGAAATCAAAGATTCCATGCTTCCGTCCACTGAATCAGAAAGTTCCGAAGTTGCAGAAAACTGAGATATCGTGTCCCAAGCAATCCTCGGAAAGGCCTCCTTCCATCCTTGCCCATGTTTTTGGTCTTTGATAATTCCAAATCGACTTAAAACAACATTATCCTCTTCATTCACTGCTAAAACTACCTATGAAATAAGATTACAACAACTCTTAGTATGACTGTTTACATTTAGTCTGTTTCGCTTTATGTTTGTGTTGGTTAGCTAACCTGATCAGAACTGCTAACAGAAATAGCTTTCATTCTTCCCGGAATTTCGCTCCATTCAAATGAAGAACCATTTTTTAAAGTGGACTGAAGTTCCCCTTTCAGCGCCCAACATTTTTTGTCCCGAGTTATTGCCCAGAGTATTTCTTCTCCAGCTGAAATTTGAAGCAATCCACCACTGGGGCCATCAGCCTCGACCCAATCGGTGCCTAAAATTAATATAGGGCGCATCAAAACGTTAAGATGACCAGTAATTAAACAAATTCTTATACCTGAAGAAGAAAAATAATTGTAACCTACCTGATAAATTATTAGGTGTGAGGCCAATCCGATATATACACGATCCTGTCCACGTTATAATAAATGGTGTTCCATTTGAGGCCACACTCACTTGACACGCTTCTAGCCCCTTCGCAATTTTGACATGCTCCCAGCCTGACCCCTCTGGATTATTACTTGTCACTCCGGTTCGAAAATAAATCTGCCAAAAAGGAAGTAAGTAACGAAAGGTCAACTTAATAGTAATGAGAATGAATGCGGCATAAAATAACAGTTTCAAAAATTAGTTCTGGGTAAAATGACTAGCAAAGCAATATAATTTAATACCTGTCCAATTATTGAAATTGCCCAAACGCAACTTAGCTCCGAATTAGATGTCCCAAAACTACTGACACTAACGTCTATGAAGGGTTCCTATTTATTGTCAAATGATTTACTCAAAATTAATTATTTGTGATTTATACATATTTATTGTTGTTTTGGAATGTGAAAACTATTTGTGAAACCTGAGTGTGGTCTTTATGTATTGCTTCAATCCTATTCCATTTGTTAGTTCCAATATATCGTCGGTATCGAAACAATTTTCGTCTCCGAACACACGATTTCCATGATTTATCCGGTCCGTAACTTGCTGGGAAATCAATCGCATAAGTCCAGCCCTAAAAACAAATAATGATGAAATACAGGATATAATAACATCGGCCACCCTGGATGAAATATATATTCTATAAATTCCCTATTTGATTCATGTTAATCAAAATGACACAATTCAAAATCATTCACTTCAAATTAACAAACCTCCGAGGTAAGCAATTGATTTTCGAAAGTATTTTCTATCTGCCAGTCACCATCCCAAACCCAAGCTTCAGATGGAAGTTTTATAGAGCTTTTATTTCTGTCTTCAGTCCCTTCTTCATTAGAAAATGGAGGTCGATCAGTTGGTAGCAAATGATTGCAAAATCCTTCGACTGGATTCCATCTCTATATACACGTTAAACATTTTACTTTTGTATAATACACATAAGTAGATTAAGTATATACACAGATTTTTAATTCATTTCTAACCTGATTTTCGTAAATTTCTTCTCTGACACGAATAGGCATATCTTGCTTTGGTACATACACATGAATCTGGTGATCTGAACTAATTCCCCAAATACAACCACATCGGCATGCTACTCTCTATATTTCACAAGTAATTATTTAAGTAATTTAAACTACATAACTTCATCCATTACAAAAGTATTAATATTTTGTATTGTTGACATTTAGCTAACCTTAAGGTCCACCTTTGTCGGATTGGGGAGAATACTCCAATGAGCATTTCTTGCACCGTTTGATACAGAGTTGACATACCATACTTTACCACTGTAATCCACCCCGTAAACAGCTGACTCCATATCACTAGGCATTCTGTCTGTCTGTTAGTATTTCAAATACCTCAGAATTCGATGTCCCAACACAAAATCAACAAATCCAGCTACCTGTATTATTTGCCAAACCACAAATAATTTTTACTTCCCCCAACACTTCATACTGCTCATACACATAAAATCTACATCAATCTTAAATCCTGACTTCACGACTTCAGTGAGTTCAGACAGACAACAGAATAAAACTAACTAAATACTAACTGTTGGATATACACTTTTTTAACACAATACACACGAAACTAATGAAAATGAACAACTAAATTATTGTTGATTGTGTGAGTAATTAACTTTAAATGATTTAAATGATTTACATAAAAATAAAATATAACCACTTTCCAACCACCATACAATGCATGGCATGAATCGATGAATCACAATCACATGAAATAAATTGAACTCTGTATTAGAATGTCAACAAATATCAATTTTGGAAAAGTGTGGGGAAATATCATGTGGTGTTGAAGATGAATCTTATCAAATGCCGCGCGTGGAAACAGCGGAACTGCGTCTCGTGATGAAATATTATTATTTTCCAACCTCCAAAGCGATAGCGTCTTTTTCCTCCGAAACTTTCAACCGTCTTGTATTCTTAGCAAGTTGTTCAAACATCAAATCTCAGAATCGCAGATTCGCAGTTTGTCTTATATACAGCAAGAGCAACCGTTTATCCCCTTTCGAGGAAGTGTAGTTTAAATCGTTTCGAATTTTTGTGGTTGTTTCCTTGTAAGTACAAAAAAGGATGATAACTAGTAACTGCTGTTGAAATCTGATTAGGTGAGGTTTGTCGGTTAATTTTTTTATGCTTTACTTTGACTTGACACTTGGCTATGTCGTAGGTTTGTTTTTTTCAGTAAAAGGGACATAATCAGTGATTAATTGTTAATTTACTATTTATTAGTAAAGCATTTATAATATCAAAAATTTAATAAATATTGTCATTTCAGATTCAGCTTTTACACCAACAACAAACTTGGGTTCTTGTGTCTTGTCTGTTTGTATTGTATTCGGGTCGGGAAAGTCGTCAACTGTCAACATTTCACAGAAAAGGCAACTTTGATCGCACAACAAAATCAGTAACCCGTGAGCATAAACATCTTATTTGTTGGATTGGATATAATTTCGGTAAGTTGTAAAAATTATAATGAAGTTAAAAGCGTAATAGATTTTAGTGTTTTTGAGGCCCGCCAAAAATGTTACCGCGGATAAATATTCTTTATAAACAAATGAGCTAATCAAACAAACCCCACGCTGGGGTAAATATGGGTATATGAGGTAAACGGCCTCAAATGTTTGGGAATGGATTGGATTGAAACAAGAAACAATTAGTTTGAGGTGGGGCTTGGTGTTTAACTTGATTTTGGAAGCATAACATACGGCAGTAGTTCGATAGCTAATCGTTCGTTCTTATTGCTTAACAAACAACAGAGAAGCAACTTTTTGCAAAGATTATGCAAAAATGTATTTTAATTATTGGCTATAAATTCAGTATTTATTTATTATATTTTATGGAATGATTTTCAGATCTCTAACTTGTCAGGCGAAACTTAAAATGGCGAAAAGAAGAGGTGCACCTAAGAAAAAAGCTGTTGAAAAGGCACCTTCAGAAGAAAAAGAAATTGTTAATGATTTAAGCGATGAAGAAGTCGAAGAAAAGAGTTCCGAAAAATTGGCAAGTGACTTGGATGATATTAGTGATGATGAACAGCTAAAAACAAAAACTGCTTCAAAGAGTAAAAGGGGTAGATCCTCTTCAAAGCAAAAAGAAAAGAGAGACGCATCTCCAGATGAGGAAGAGAATGACGAAATTGAAAACCAGTCTACATCTAAAAAGAAGGGCAAAGGAAGACCTAAAAAGTCGTCTTCAGCCTCAAAAGGTAAAAAAGGTAAACCTAGTAGATCATCTGAAAAAACTTTAGTGGAAGAGTCAGATGAAGGTGAGGAAGAGCAAAAGCCGTTGAAACGAGGACGATCATCTGCAAAGAATTCTGGAAGTGAGTCGGAGGAAGAAGCAACGGCAACATCTGCCAAAAAAGGCAGACCATCAAAAAATGTTCAGAGTGACTCCGAAGAAGAAAAAGTAACGGTGGCAAAATCGGGCAAAAAAGGCAGACCTTCAAAAAATGTTCAGAGTGACTCCGAAGAAGAAAAAGCAACGGTGACAAAATCTGCCAAAAAAGGCAGACCTTCAAAAAATGTCCAGAGCGACTCCGAAGAAGAACAAGTAAAGACAAAACCAGGCAAGAAAGGTCGACCAGCTTCGAAGAAAAAGGTTTCGGACGAAGTAGATGAGAAAAAGCAAACCAAGCGAGGAAAGCCATCTGGTAAAGCAGCTGATGCAGAATCTGAATCAGAGGAAGAAGCTTTAGAATATGAGGCAAGTTTTAAATTATTTTTGCCTTTTTAAACCTGCAGAGCAAGAGGAATTTACTAATTTCAAATTACTTTCGACATATTTTAATTATTCCAATAAAAATATGAACGAAAACAAATTATTATTGCGTTGCGCATGCCTTAAATAAGTGTTATTTGCTGTTTAAAGGTTGATAAAATTATGGATGTTCAATTTTTGAAAAATGGAAAACGAGAATTCCTTATCAAGTGGAAAGGGTATGGAAAGGACGAATCTACTTGGGAACCTGAAAGTCATCTCGACTGTCAAGATCTTTTAGATGCTTTTATGTCTAAACTTGACGACGTAAGTTGATATTTTTACGTTCGCTTCGCTTATAACAATCGGGGGAATTTTTGTAGTTTATGTGAAATGTGTTTTTTGTACTTACTATCCTTGCTATTGACTACAGTAACGGTTTTTTTAGATCCCTACCACTTTCCCTATGCATGCCACGCTTTATAGAGTTTGAGTTCTTTCGCTTTGGGCTCTTGAGTATTCTTGAACTAAAACTGTACTAATTTGTGTCTTATCGTCAAATATTTGAGACGATTAGTGTTAGCGTGGTGTGGTTTTGGGCGTCCATGCAGTTTGTACAAAACATCAGCGCATCTTTTTTATTTTTTAGATTTTAAGTTTTTATTGGATGTAATATAAGTCACGAGCATTTTTCAACTCATAAGATTTTGAGATTTTGTGAAACGGTTAATGTCGTAAACGAGTCTGCTATGTTTTTTAGTTTTTACTACTTTGCGCAGTATGTTTAGCGAATCAATAATTTCTTTTTTGGTTAGCTTAAAGTGTTCAGTAGTGTAAAAATATTTGCTATATATATTTTTGTGGGTTAAAGTAAGGGTTTTATTTACAAGGAAATTATAATGGCCATGTAGTAACCCTCTTCATCATGAAGTGGTAATAACTAATAGCCTTTTAAAGGCAATAGGGGTGGAGATACAGACGTCAACCCACGTCCACAAAAATTCACAAAAACCAGTAAGTAAGTCAAACAACATTGGGCCAGCTGATTGTCAGCGGTGGAAAGTAAAGCAGGAAATGTTAGCTGTTGGGTCAATTAGTTCAATTTGTGAAATTGCCATTAATTGGATATAATTAATTTAAATGACAAATAAATGAACTCTACGAAACTCTGTAATGCAATGCAAAGTTTAATTTTAAACAGACCCGTTGCAATTAAATTATCCAGAGGGTTATTAAATTAAATATTAAATTGTCTATAATATCACTTCCTTTCAATAGCGATATCTCATACTTTTTGAGAAATAATTATTAAAATTTATTGTGTGAGTCGCCCGCAAAAATTATTTAGGAATTTACACACGTTCTCTGTACAGTATAATTTTTTGAGAGTAGTTTGAAAAATAACTTTTCAATTTAATCTTATCAAAGTAACTCGAATGCTTTACGTTTAAAAAACATTTGTCTAATGAATGGATTGAATGTTGAAATTAATAAAGATCCATCAGCGTCCACCACCAGAGTTACGCACTCAACGTAAACAAACTGACAGATATATGGACTCTACAAGGAATGCCGGTGTGCGTGCCAGCCGCCGTTTTGCCTCGAAGCCGAGGTACAATATTTGTTTCATTAAAACCCATGCTGTTAATTAATTAAGTTGCTTCAAATAAGGCAGGTAGTTTCGATTGTCCATTTAATTTCTTGTGCATTGTAGTTATTTAGTTTTGCTTGCTTTTACTTTAAGCCAACAGTTTACAAATATATTCACACTAAATTAAGGTTTAAAATAGAATTTTTGCTCTGGATAGGCAATTTGGATCAAAATTTTATTTTGTAGTCAAAAACGTTTGAACCTTTAATACAGTTTGTTTTATTGCTCCCAATACTTTATCCATTCTACATTTTTATCCGTGTTTGGAATTCGATCAAATTATCTTCAATTTTTTCACTTACTTCAATTGCAATTACTTTCATTCAACTATCCTAAATATTCTAGGAATTGTGTTGGTTTTTTACCTAAACTTTCTGGTTTTTAAGTACACAAAATGCTTTAGGATTAATTTTTAATTTTATTGCGTACCGGTTTAATTTTAATTTCCTAATGATGCCCCCGTAGCTTATTTAGACTATAGTGCTACTTTAAATATAAAACAGGCGAAAGTTTTTTTAATAAATTATATATTTGTATATACGTACAGAACGACGTATCACGGCCTCGAAGATTAAGTGCTCGACCAAGTACGATGATGCAAACCCGAGCCTCAGAAAGTCGGAGCGATCAATTACTCAATAGTGTGCAGAAGGGGCGAATAAACAAATACGAGAGACGGTCCAGTGTCTCATCATCTCGGTCATTTGGTGAAGTACAATATATCAATAAATTGAAAAACGGTGGAAAATTAACTACAATTTCAGAGCACCCTGCAAGAAATAGAAGGCAGCGATCATACAGAGGAACAATTAGAGCTGTCCTTCTTTCTTGTGGAATGGTTGCTTCTTTAAGTGCAGCGTTATTATATTCGTCTAGTGGATCTCTGAATTGGGACAGTGTCTCACTTCAGGCTCAAGAAGTAATTAATCAGTTAAGAGATAAAGTGGAAGTTTTGTATCACTCTGCTATGGAACAAGTAGAACAAAGTAAATTGTAATGTTTTAACTGTTAAACTGTCACTTCTATGACCATTAATTATTACGATGTTACTTTTAATTAACAACTCACATTTTGGCTAAGAAAGTATGTATTGTACGTTTTGGCTAATTGTGTATCAGACACTTAGTACTATTTAGACAATATAATATTAGAAATGTAGACAAGTATGATTTGTAAATACAACTTTTGCAATCGCAATTATATGTGGACAACATGTGGTAATGTGGTAAATTGTCCTTATGAAGTGTATTTTTGTTACCGAAAATACCATAATATTATTTCTCTTAAATGTATCTGTTTTTTACGTTATAGTAGTGAGTAGAATTAGAGTAGAACCTTGCCCTTTTGGTTATGTTAGATTTTGTGAGGTGAGATTGAGATAAATAGAACAGAATCCTTTAGATTAGTCACAGTGTAACCAATACTTTGGAACCTTCATATTTACAAATTAACAAGTATAACCAATTAAATGGTTTGTTACTGATTTGTTAATGTAAATTAAATACATAGATACGTCAGGTTAGAAGATACTCATGTTAGTTTGTAATGTAATTTATAAGATGTTATAGATTTAAAGTTGGTACAGAGAGACATTTTTATGTATTTGTACATATCGGATTAGATTTGGAAAACAAGTTGGGTCAAAAAGGGATGCATATAAGCGTCCTAGGCTAGGACTCCTAGCTATACTAGCTAGCTAGCGGTACTTATCTTCAATTAAATGATTTAAGCTTCTCTTAATGTTAATTAATTGATGTTTCCCTGAAAGACTTAGAACACCTTTTTAGGGTCTTTCACCATTGCTAATTCAAAATAGCAGTGCAATATGAATCATGAACCTTCTTACTTTATTATGTTAGCCACTGTAATTAGTCTCACAAATATTAATAGTTTGTTTACTTTACTTGTATCAACATATTTTAACAACATCTCAGGATACCAATTGACTGTCATGAATACGATTGATACACGCCTACACTACATACAAATGCAAACTTCATGCAATCAGCACATTTTTACAAGTGGGTATGTAAAAATCGAAATAATAAAATGTGACATGTCTAGTTTAGATAAAGCATAATATATTTAAACGTTTCACTATGAAAAGATATTACATTACTGTTATTGTTGATATATTGTTAAGTACAACATTTTCACTGTCATGTGGACTTTCCTTACGACATTGAATATTGAATTCTACCATACTGAATAGAATTTGTTCACTATGATTCTATTAATAATAATGAAAAGTGTAAATGTATTGACTATTTTCCCACTTGCGTTGTCTCATTTTGGAGACTATAACAAAGAGTTCCTTATCTCAATATTGTGGGCAAAAGTATTAGTTTAAAATTGTATACCTACTTGATTGTGCAGTTATTATCTTTGTAAATATTGTAAATCGTGTAAATTATGAAACACGAATTTGTTACGATATGAACATACTAAGAAATTTATTAATTAAAAATTACAGAGACAGCAGCTAATAATAAGCGTTGCACCATAAGAAAATTAATGTTGAATAAGCAAACAGAAAGATTCATTAGAAAGTAGACTTGAGTACAAGCATAGTTCTCGTTTATTAAAGTTGTAAGTTCTAAATAGAATATTATTATTATTCTATTTCTGTTGATAATAGATTTCTACAATTAATTATTGTTATAAAGTGTAGCAAGTAATAAAGTTGATTGCATTACCTACTATGTAACATTACATCAGTCTAGCAATAAATGACAAAATTGTTTGTAGTAGAGAAAACAGCGATAATGATTTGAGTCATTTTGTTTATGTAAATGTAATAGTGATTGTAGTATTCGTACACCAATTTATATCTAAGTCATATACCCTAAGGACTAAAGTGTCGTCATCATATTCCTTGGTATTGCTCGTACCTTGTACGACAATATTTGTCTTATCCTTTCCATCTGGAATCGAAAATCCGAATATTTTCACTTGAGTTATGCGTTTGGATATGCCTTCATGTGCGAGAGTACAAGTTGAAGCTACGAAAGAGATTGTATGATTGGAAGAGTCACGAAGATAATGAAAGTTAATTTGGTCACTTGGAGGATTATCTTCGTTAGTAACTCCATCATCCATGTAAAGGGATCCCTCAGCTGTGGCTGGACGATCGCTACCGGATAGCGATGGGGCAACTAGAATCGTGTATGTCCCGTTTCTGCTAGCTTCAGCCGTATTTGCACCCAAACTTTGCTATAAAAAAGTAAAATAATTTTAAAACACTTAACACAAGCGTAAATTAACCGCTATCCTAGTATTTCTATGACTTACTCCCGAATTTTGGCCGCCATGTTTGTTACTAATCTCATATCATAGTTATACTTACCAAAATAGGTATTATATAACCTCCACGCACAAACAAGGGAGTTTGGGTTATGTGTCCTGTAACTGATTTGCTGCCCCCGGTAATCGTTTCTTCGGACCATACTTGATTTCCATTTACTTCATACCAACTTCCTTTCGGGAAGTATGTGTCTCTTATTACACCTACAAGAAAATACATATTATTGATCATAATATGTATTACAAAGTATCGATTGCTTGAGTATTGGCTATTTAACACAAAACTACTAATTGCATGTATATACAGATACTACAAATCGTTTTCATGCATAATGAATGAATTACATATAAAAATGAAGCATAAATAAGTAAGTAGGTAATAATCATGAAAGAATTATAAACAATTGTACTTCTCGAGAGCATTGGTGCAGCCATGAGAGCAGGGCCTATCATAAATTGATCAGAGAGTCCAAAAGTAATGCCCCTTTCGAGTGGACTGTTAAACTCAAATGACATGGGTCGAACTGGTGGAATGAAAGTTGTCTGATATTCTCTGAACATTGTGTAGTAATAAGGAATGTAGCTGTAGCGTTCTTTTATGGTGTTGACAAGGTAGTTCTGGTAAATTGGGCTGAAGTCTAATGGTCCTCGAGATACGCTACCAACACTGAAAAAGTCAAACCATGATCTTTTATGTTGTTTTTGAGTATTAAGTATTAAGCTAAGTCTGGATATAATATAGTAGGTTAAGGTTAGATGTTTGTGAGAGAAACACCTTGGAGGAACTTACCCGTAGGTATTGCGAGCAAAGGGTAGTATCAATCCAAGTTGAAACCATCTTAGACAAAGATCTTTATCAAAAGTGTAGGTATTATTAGGAACATGAGATCCACAAATGGGAGTACCAGTGAAAGGGAAAAGTATAAAATGTCTTAATATTTGAGCTAAGCTATCTTTCAGTCCTTCCCATGTAAACGGCACTTCCATTCCTGTGTAACCTCCGTACAGAAATGATTCGGTCCAAGGAGAAGCTCCAGCAAGAAGGAATCTTTCTTTTCCAACTTTCTCCAGTTTCTTATCGCTGCTGGTCGTATTAAGAATTTTTGCAATTTGTACGAGTGCTTCATGTCCGTATGTATTATGAACATCCGAATGAATTTTAGAAATGTTCGAATTTATTCGGTGCACTAAATCTGGGCACAGAGATATCCAAGTCTCACCAGTGTACTTTGAAGTAGAGTTAACAAATAAAGATCCAAGTTTCGTTTGCAGTTCCGTGCAATTCTCAGCGTCAGAAAAGATTTCATTTTTTGGAAAATTGTCCGTCAGTAACAGTCCATCCATATCAGCCAGTAGTTCATTGCTGTTAAATTTAGCTTCGAACCAAGGGGTCCATTTTTCATTAAGCAGATTCGGATATACCATAGTTATGTTATCAATGTATCCCTTAAAAGGAACACTCGATGCCCTTTGTATTAACAAATCCTTTGCAATGGCTGTATCAGGGTAGTCTTTCAAAGGCAAAACCAAATTTTGTACTAAAACAATTCGACGTGACTTTTCTACTGTAAGGAACTCCAGGATTTCGTCAAAATTTGGAAATTTGTATTCGTCCACCTTGAAAGGATCCCGGAGATTTTCATCAATGCAATCCGAATCATAAGGAATTTTTACAAATGCTGTGCTATTGATTTGATCCATCGTGTCATTTCCATTTGCTAATCGACGGCATAAATGCAGGCCTAATCCCCAATAAGGAGGCAACGAAGGCCTATCTTTCCCTTCCTTTTCATACAGCTGTATAATCAAATGCATTTTTAGATTAGAAAAATTGTTATTGTTAGTTAGATGTAAGTAGTACAGTATTCACAACAACTCACGTAATTGTTAAGTTGCGACAAGACGTCATTTTGGTTAGGTCCAACAAAGAATTTCAGATTAGCAGAAACCATTGACCCTTCTATGTGAAACATTACCTAATCCAAAAAGATAATTCATAATATTATGTAATAAGTGTCTAGGTCCCTTAAACCCTTCACTTATTTATTACAATATATGAAATAGTATATGTAACAAATCCTTAGGTAGTTTATTTATACGTTCCACCAAGTACTTACCCCTTGAAAATTTACATGTTGAACCATGAAGGGATAAGAGGTTTCTAATAAAACTGCATGCCAATCGCCGGATTCCTCTAGCACCATATAGAATGGCAGCTCTGCATTTTCAAAGCCATTTACAACTCCATATGTTACAGGGTCCTTAGAAATCATGCTTTGTCCACCTATATCACACATTCACTCATAATATTTTCTCTAATCATTTCATGACCAATTCCTGTTCCATGTTTACGTTGCATTGCGAGAACTCATGAAACGTGTGTAACAGTTTCTGTACCTTTCAGTCCGTAAACATATTTTGTGGGGAGAATCGTCGAGAAAGTAGTAAAATTTTCATGTATATGAATAGGTCCAAGTCTTGTATCGAAAATGGTTTGCTGGCTACTTTTCCTCACAACTTGGATGTAAAAGTAGTTTTTCTGATTACCATGCAGCACCGACAAATCCCCTCCCTCGTAGCTGTCATATAGTGTAAAGTTTGATTTCAGGTTGGATGTTGTCGGATTCTTATCCGGGAACTTATCTGGGTCGTAGATTTCGACACTTAAAATCTGATTTGTTGCCCATTCCATATGAACTTGAACTTTCTTCATGATTTTTCCATGATTGGGTATTGCAATTAAATTTGTCGAATTAGTGTCGTCATCATAATTGTTCGTCTGCAATTCATACTGGTATGCAGAAGGGAAGGAGTGATAACATTTGTAAGGAAGTTCATCATCGTTTTCCCAACAACAATTAGCTGCGATGCATTCATCCATTGTCGTAGCATTCAGTGAATTTATTAAACATTGTATCCTATTCAAAATATTATCCAGATTATTTCAAATGATTAACTAGCATAATTTGTAGATATGCAATTACTCTGTTTTCTTAGTATTATTAGGTACCTACCACAAATCAATTTAAACTCGAAAAGTACATTAATAAACTATTTATAAAATCATACAAACTACATCCCCATAATATATTATCTATTCTAGAAATTGCAGTCAAAATTCAGTTCATGTTTTCGTTATAAATGTTATTTCCAAGAAATACAGGAAATGTTTCATATAAAGCAATTTACATACATATATCGGGATTCCAAGATTAAACAGCATTTACAGAGAAAGTTTGCATAGTTTAGCCATTTACAGAATTCTGGAAACAGAATGGAGTTTATTTCCATAGCATAGCTGGCAGCAATTTGATAAAAGAACTGCTCATCCGCATGATTAACTTTATTTTACTACATTATTGTAATCATACATACTTACATGTTGCTCTTTTACATTGTAGGTACACTTGATACGAACTTCTAGTATTGTGCAAATACATGCATGTAGTAGTGTATGTACTTATTGGATTATATTACATAAGATTAAAGTAAGAAAGTGTATACTTAATATAACATTAATATTTATAGTGTAATGTGCATACCTAGCTTCATTGTTGATTAAGCAACTTCCATAAATTGTTCCTCTGTCTTTGTTCGGGTCGACTAAGACGATAACTATTATGGGGATAGCCATCCCTAAGAGTAGTCCTAATATAATTGCATACACTATTCGGTACCTCAAGTCGTAAATCAGCCATTCCCACCACTTTATCACTGTCTTGTCTCCTTCCTCTGTGTATTAAATCAAAATTGGCGATTTAGTCTCTTACTTTGGTTTGACAGAAATAGAAAAAGAGTAATTGCAAGAATACTTGCGCTATTCTCAGATATATATCTTTACTACCGTCACAATCGCTTCTCAACTCATTGCGTGAGAGCTTCCAAAGATCTAATGCAGTTTGGATATAAATAACCCCAAGACACAATATCCGTAATTTCCCTTACCATCGTTTGAATCGTCTGCATCAATTTGAGACCTATACATGACTGAATCCATATGTGCACAATATACTCACAGCACAGCAGAATAATTTAATACTATGAAACGACCCAAATAAGAAATTCCTAAAACTGCTCTGTAGTTACATTTATCTGAATAGTTTGTCCAATATGAACTGTCTGACGGTTAGCCAGCAGTCTCACCCAACATGTAACCTTCCTACCACTCATTTTTGTAATCCCTTTTCAGATTCAAATGCATACAAATAATACTATTGACGGGAAGAAGCGATTGTTCTGATTATACTGGTTAATCTCCTCTTCATATTTATTTGGCTATCAACCTGTGTAGAACCATTTTGCAATTACTATTGCACTGAATGATACACACGGAATAGCAGAAAAATGCAAAAGCCTGATATTACGGGAGTGATACATATAATATAGTCCTGATACAGGTGCAATATGTACGAATACGAACATTTTATCTATTTCAATTGACGTTTCTTTATAAACCTACCAAACACTGTATACTGATTGCAATTCTTAGGTAAGGCAACCAATTCATTTTTATTTGTCGGCAATTTCAGTAAATACGTACCTATACCTACGTTGTATAGAAATATATTGCAATACTATTTGTTCACATTTAGTTAAATCCACTGAATAGCAGTCTTTTTGGCATATACCACAAACCACAAATCCACCTCTTCAGTAAGTTGAATCAGATTCATGTTCAGCTCCGGGTCCTTTTGACGAACAATTTTCAATTCAAGTTACTATTTAGATAACCAGCAGATATATAAAATACGAGTATCAATCATATTTACTAGTATACACAATGGTTTAAATTACATTGTTTTACATTTCACACATCATGTATTGAATACAACAGGTATGATTTGTATTGCCTATATTAATAAATTGCATGTAGTAAACTTGTAAGTGTAACTATAATGCTTAATGAGGTCGTTACATATTATGAGATTAAAGCAAAGTTGAAAAACTGTCATATTCAGACAAAATTGTTTAAATGGATGACTGTTTGAGGATTAAGTGGGATTATTACTTGTCTGATAGCCAATTATATTAAAACTTTATATGGCTAAGTTAGTAAAACTACATAGAAATGTGAATCATACCCTGAAATCCATAACCGTACGGATTCTTTTCAATCTCTTGCTCATACTTTTGAATTTTCTTCTCCTCCTCTTCTTCTACATCTGTAACTTTCACTTTATCTGAAAAATTTCCCATTTTGAACTAATAGAACACAGTCGAATAAATTCTTTATGATATACTCCTGGCTACTGTGTCGGTTCCCCAAACTATACAGACAAGTAGCAAAATATTGCATTAATTTTAGCATGTAAAAAGCTACCTAGGTTAAGTAAACAAGCTACTAAGTACAGTAATTGTTTTTGATGCAAGTGTGAAAAGAATGATTGATCTGAATTTGTTTTATGAGATAAGATATAGTAACCTTGTATAATTACGTCAGGCATTGGACGCATTTAGTCACAGTTAATACTTAATACGAATGCATAGCTAAATGCGTACATCGAAACATACGTTGAAGAAAATGTATGAGTGTGGGTGAGATAAGATAATGAAATAAATGTTAATACTGTGCAACTAATTGAAACAAAGCGTTTTGTGTGCGAAAAGGAAATATCCTTGTGCAGTTTCAACTAATCATTAATCTACACAACGATTCATATCATATCTTATCGTTAATTGTAACTTATCACACTTTCATACTTACCATTGTATCTACGTACGTAGCGGTAGCATATTGTTGCAGGGCTGGCATGAATATATTAACCTGGAATTAAATGACATCACTCCAATTGATTGTGTTTTAAAGTTTAATAGATGATTAATTGGGATGAATAAAGCATTGTATTCACGGCCGTATCCAGAAATCGATTTCGGGGAGGGTAAAAGGCACAAAAAGAGGTTATTTCCCCCTTGCAGGTCAAAATAACCTCTTTTTTTGGGATTTCGGGGGATGCAATTGCCCATTTGCCTACCCCTGAATACGGGCATGATTGTATTGTACTCATTCATTTATAATACACAACTTAATACACAAGAATGGCCATGTATAAATGATTTTATTCCTAGTTCGGTTGCTTGCTTAGAATGTACCTTATAAATGGATGCATGAAATAAACTGTTAAAATGGTTGTCATAAAATTCGTGTTTTATTACATTTATACATCAGTTTTATGCGTTACAATTCGTATAGGAAGTATTTGCACATAGTAACTTTGAACTAATTTGCCAAGGTATGCTAAAACTGCAATAAAAGTTGCAAACTACTTTGTTACATGCCACAATACATTTTACATGTGATTTTGACAGGCATGGAAATGGGTAAAAGGAAATGTAGAAACAAAGCCAGACAGTCTAAGAGACACTTAGCTGCTCAACTTTTATACATAGAATACAAATGTATATATACGAATAAAAAATGATTATAACTGGAAATAGGAACATGTATTATTACTAGGTGGATATTACTCGTTAGACATGTTACTTTTTACCTTGTCATCTTTATACATGTCCGTGGTCACTCACGATGTTGCTACAATTAAATGACAGTGCTAAAAATGTCCAATAAAACAAAAAAATCCACACACTATGATGAATATTGGCTGGCACTAGATGTATAACCTTACACTATGAATTATGCATCATACAATAACTATTCACATACATTGCGTTCGTACATAGCTGTAGGTTGTAAAATCTTGCAATATTCTTGTATGTAAATGCTGGCAATTTCTTATTAATATTCTCAAAGACCGTATGCATCGTGTCTATATGCGTTCTTTTGCATGCAAAAACTGCACAATGTATACAGATACACTGGAAGAGTACAGGGATGTATATATGTGTCTCACATAGTGACAAGACAACGAGAATGAAAATGATGACCGGAGGCAGAAAGAACAAAACAGAAGGGTATATATAAAGCAGATCAGAGCTTATGCTTTAATTGATATGGCATGAAATGCTGAGCAAGTGACTCGAAACGAGACAAGACGTTAGAAAGGACAAGGAAAGACGAGAGGACATTCAAGTCTAATCCCTCAGACAATAATAATCAGTATCAGCAGACAGTTTTTTCTGCTCAAAACCAAGATGACTGCAATAACTCAACTAGGTGTTCTTGTTACGATGCATAATTTTACGCTGAAACTGATACAGACGTGTCACTACTCCACTCACTAAACTACTACGTGTCTCTTGTACCGCTATACATGCACCACGCACCAATACCATTCCCATCTTACATGCAAGACAGCTCAAACCCAAGTAGTAGCTTCAACAAACCAACCTTGTCAGTGTCAGCTCGTCTCATAGTCTCATCTCACCGAATTAACAATCTTATTACCATCTTTCAAAAAGTACACTTATATTTTATTTTTCAAATTTATTTAGCCTATCTAGGTATCGGTACAAACCTACATTTTAATGTTTAATTGCCCTAGAATTAAATTTTTATTAAATATTATTTTAATTACTTCATTCTTATGTTAGGTAAACTTCGACTAAGCTTTTCTGAAACAAAATTGATACACTTGATTAAAAGTAATTGATATACCTACTGCATTTCTAAAAATATCAGCATAAAATCAAAAATAAATGTTCAGAAAACTTGATAGTGAAGATTTCTAACACGAAACGGTGTTAGTGAGTAATATGTATCAATCTAGTAAATAGGCAAGTACTAAATACAATATACCTGGATACACACACCTTTGCAAACCATGAACGCTAAGAATAAATGGTGGACGATTGAATCTGTGTTAGGTTGCAAGTGAAATTTTATGCAGTACCTATTAATAACACTTAAGCCCATAGAGATGACCATTGCATTGGTTCATCCTCCGCTCATGAATTATATCAGTCGTATAAGTAGTAAGTATATAGCTGTGCGAATAATTTATTATGCAATTTACATGTCAACTTCCTTTTTCGCATTGTACTTATACTAAAATAAGATATTCCTGTTTTCTTAAGAAGATTTGCTTTCTACATATGTATAAGTTGTCAGATTAATGCATATAATATATTAGCTCTTACGCAACACTATATTATACAAACAGCATCTATCATTATTTAAACATTTATTTTGTATCGGATGATGACTATGAATTGTAGGTATACATACAAACATGCCACAGGATGAGATTCTACTTAGGTCTAGGTATTGAAAGAGCAAAGTAATGTGGTAGACACTTTAGACAGCAAAAAAAGTCAACCATTGTACTATACAAAGTAGGAGCAAAAAGCGAGGAGAGAATTGCAATTCAAGGCAGTTTAATGCAATGCAACTTTTAGAGGTTTTTGTCTGGTGTGTCTGGTCGTCTAGATTGAATGTGATTATTTTAAAACAAAATGTATTTCTAAAGGAGCTTAAATGTCTACGTCATGGCATTGTCGCACTAAACTCGCCGCTACATAAACCCTGGCTAACTCTTGTATGGGATTCTTGTAACCCGAAATCATTTATTATTTGTTGGTAATAGGACGTGATGTCTTTTTGTGTTTGTGAATTACACATGCCACACAAACTACAACAAAGCCCCACAGTAGCCAAAGCTCAAAACCAAATATTTACACATTGCTTAAAACTAGGTGATATAAAATAGTTCTGCTGATGGTAATAGTCAATCCTTCAGTTAGTTTAAGTTTATTTGCCGTAGGAATAGTGTAATAGTCTAGAAGCCAAAGTAAAAGTTGAGCACGAACAGCTCTCCCACAAAGCTCCATGTATGTAGCATGTATGTAGCATGTAGTAAGTCTTATACTCGCCGAGCTTTTGCAACTAAACATTGAGGATGCATTAACAAGTAGCAAGTTGAAACAAAAGCTGAAGCTTTTATATAGGTTGAGATGCTGCTAGTAGAAAAGTGCTTGTGTAGCAAATAGTGTTCGTGTTTAGTGTATGACTGGCTCGTATATAAAACGACTACACACCAAGAAAATCGTAGTTTACTGGAAAATAGGAAGCTGATAGATAACCGTTGTTGCTTTCGTAGTGAGTTGTAATAATAAAGTGGCAGTCGAGTTGGTAGTGGTTTAGTTTGGTTCTGGTGGTATGTAATTGTAGGTACGAGACACGGTAGCGACTCCCAAAGCCATTTACTAATACTCCTACTCCTACTATTCCAGTATTCATTGTAATGCATTATTACTATTGCTGGAAGTCTGTAGGTAGCTACAGTGTACATACTGTAAGACTGTAATACTGTCCTCAGAGTAAGTAAGTGCTGCTCTATGTTGAAATTTGAAGTTATATCTCACTGTCTTATGTCTTTCTATTATGCTCTCCGTGTAGCTTGATGCACTAATACACCAAGTAAGTACAAATACAACTAGAACGGTTCGACAAAGCAAAAAGACACATGGAAAGAAAGAGAGAGAGTTTTGAGACAGAGAGAAAGAGAGATGCTATAATGGTACATATATAATATAGTTACTTTTCTACTTATTTAGTTAGTTCTCGTCTTGACTAGTACATGGAGGAATGTAGTAAGTGTTTGCAGATATCGAGATGAATACATTCGACCCGGCTGGTTTTGCTGCTAAGTGGGTTTTGGTTTTGGCCTTTTCGGTCTGTCTGGACGGATCGATTGGTGGTTCTTCGGACAGCCGTGAAGGCGCCGGCACCCCCACCAGTAAAAGTCAATGTGAAGTCAAAACGAAAACGGAAAGGAAATGAAACCGAACCACCCAACCCCTTCTTGTCAGTGTGCATGAAGTAGGAAATGTAACTGTAAGAAGTTTCTCTCTGCCAGTAGTTCTAAGTCTAATACTATACTCCTTTTGTACTAGCACTTGTATAACATGTACACACAAAACTAGTAGAAATATGCCGAGACGATACCCGGGTAGTCTGAGATGCATGTGCATGAACATGAAGCAGTTGCTGCTGTGACTACTTGAGCAGCCAAGACGGACAATCCGGTGGTGCTGGAGCGAGAGTAGAGCACAACTTCTACTCGCTCACCAACGCTTTCTCCTCTCCAAGTCCTTTCCAACTCCGACTGGCCTGTTGAGGACCAAACCAACACAAACGGCTGATATACAATTAATTCGTCTATTGACACCCTGTGCCATATCCCACTCAGAACAAAATTACCTACCTCTATACCTAGTAACTACTTTACAGAACACTGTATCCAAATTCCTAAGTATATAGCACTAGAATACACGACAATACTTACACGAGAGAGAGTGAGAGACGAGGCCATTGCATTGCAATGCATTGCAGTCGTCATAAGAATTTAACCGGCAACATACATGGATCGTAACTAACTTAACGTAACACATCTCTCTAGCAGAGACTGTTTTGATCGACTCATACATACAGTCATATCTGTGCATTACATACATAGAATTGCTACGGCTATTTGTGCAAGACGCGAATTCTCCAGACGATCCTCATACTATTATATACAGATAGCTACTATTTACTTATAGATACTTGAAGATTATCGTCCGTCTGCCGGCTTGTCTGTCTATCTGCCAGTCTTTGTGTCTGTGTGTCTGACTGAGTTTTTCAGTTCATTGTCAGCGTGGCTCTTCTGACATTTCAGAAAAAGATACGATCCAATCGTCAGAGCATTTATTTAGAAACGAATCCAATCCAATCCAGCTGTATATATACTGTTCGTCTATTTTCGCTCGACTTGTGTGGCATGGGGCAAAGTGGACGTGACAAGATTTGCAAAATTATACAGTCTCTGCTGGGAGGTCTGACTGTCTGACAGGACAAGAACGTCCACATATTAAACTATTACCACCACCACTACACCACACCACTACTACTACTACTCTATTACTACTTTCAGTACCTACTAATACTACAATAGAGATACTGATAGTGAAACATGGAGCTTCTACTATTACAAGTCTCCACACCGCCGACACCACTCTCAACACAACCAGAACAAGAAGAATACTAAGACAAGTACGAAATAGTAATACGGAAAGAATAGAATATATACAAGAAATCTAAGGAGAACAACTGAACAACTGTGTGAGACTCTTAGCACAGTGGAATCCAGAATGCACAAAGAAGAAGAAGAAGACAAGCAAGAAGACACACAGTGAGAAAAAGAGAGACGATAAGAATAAGACTTGGACTACACATAGACCAACATTACAATGGAATACTATTAGAATATTAGAATACTTACTTACTAATACTAAAAGAAGATAATGGTGATTTTTTTCTCGTGTACTCTTTTGCTTGGCTTGAAGTTGTATATTACTACAGATACTACAGATACACTTCTTGGACTAAGTTAGACATTACATGCAATCGACTGTATATATCTGTATGAGCCTGTATTTTGATGTGAAAGAAGAAGACTTGGATCTGTTGGATGGCATGACATGGCATTGCAGGTAAGGTAAAGTCAAGTCAAGCTCCCAGAGTCTCACAGGCCAACTCTGTGAGGCAGAAGAGCTACAGAGTGTACAGAGCCAAAGTTAAAAAGCCAAGCAAAGGAAGCTGTGAACGAAGCTACTACAGATATACACTTACAAGCAGAAGAAGAGTCTAGATACTGCAGATTAGTAGACACATTTGTATTATGCTGGTTGTAACTCGCTAGACTCTGATTCTGAAGTCACCTATAGATCTTGTGTATTATGCAGTGTGCTGTAGTTGTAAGTTGTCGACTTGTATTACTATTAACATCAACTTGAGTCAAGTTGTGTGTGTAGCATCACAGTGGTTCTCGTATTAGTATTAGCTAAGTTAAAGCTAAGGCTGTTAAGTTACTCCTTGTATTGGTAGTACAGATTGTAGGAATAGTTTGTGTAGATGTATTGTATTGTATTACTATAATGTGTGTCTATGTGTACTGCTAGCTGGGAGTCGAGTCGATATAGAATAAGTGTAATAGAATATAGTGAGTAAGGAATATATATGGTGTGTAGTAGTAGAGGAATTGATAGGATTGTAGTATTATTAAAGTGCACTAGTAGGTAAAAGATACTACATTAAGTTACACACTACGATATTACACTAGTAACACTAACACTAGTTACTCTCGAAGGAAAACAAAGCGAAGCAGCTTGGAGCTCAAAGTATTATAGTACACTTACATTACACATAGTAGTAGTGACTTGACTGTTCTGACTATGTGAGCACCTTCGTCCAGATGCAATAAAAAAGCATCATTTAATTGTATGCAAGTGGCCAGGCCAAACCAAGCCAGGCGAGACAAGAATTTTCCTATTTTGTACTTGTGCCGTTTTGCCATTGCCACTCGACCAACAGACCTGGCCCAGTCAACTCATTGTCAGCAAACTCATAGTCAATATCATCAACTGCATAGAAATAAATATTCCTAGCTACCTAGGAGTATTTGTGGCTGAGAACAGACATAATAGTCGTAGCTGTAGTATATTATTATAATACAATACATACATAATATTGTAATAATTCAATCTTTCAACTTCCATTGGGCCCCATGATCCTCCAACAAGAGAGAAACACTTGAAAAGTAGCAATTAAGAGTTGCAGTCAAACAGACGGAGTGGCAGTACACACACTACTAGTGGTTAATGTCTGTCAACAAAGGTGCCCTGATTCATTTGGGCAATTGTTGTACTAAGACAACGAGGCCAGCAAGCTCGTCACCTTAAAATATTCATACTTCACATTTTCGACACAAGTCATCACACAGTACAGAGTCAAGTGTTCTTGCAATTGTGGTGGTCAACGTGAGAAGCAGCGGAATACACACAGTACACACAAATACACACTATATACACAATAAGACGGCAGCTGCAGCAAAAGAAGCAACGAAAGTCTTTCTTGGAGGACATTCATTTTCATCTTTGATAGTCGTCTGTGGAACTACTACGATACTACGTCAGAAAAACACTAATAAAGAGCAATCTCCATGAACATTACATTAGGGCAAGTAAGCTACAGCTGCAGATAGGCAAAACACACGCAAGTATACGTAATAGATATTCAATTCAAGTGTATTACTCACACTTGCCTCGGAATCACATAATTTGTGTAGGTAGCTGAGTTAAGAGTTACTCTTGACACAATACAATACAATATACTGCAAACACCACCAACTTTGTTACGTGTAAATATACAGGGATTCTATACATGCCATCATCATCACCATCATCATCTGAGACATACATGTTGAAGAGTATAGTGAAATTCCTGAGGAGATCTTTGTCTATTCACGACGACAGCGTCTAAACTCCACATACAAGGAGCTGCATAGGACGACCACCTACTTGTACAATCGGTCCCGTTTGTTTGTCTGCGCTTTGGCTGTCTGTCTGTGTATAGATACCTACTTACTTACATTTAGTTGGAATCAATTAATATTGGTATCTATAGGAAGAGAATTGTATTGGAAGAGACGAATTACTAAGTGAGTAATTATCTGAACTACCTCTTGTTTGTTTATCATGTAATCCGGTACAGCAGCACATGCTCAGCAATTCTCTCTGCCTATGAAGCCCACGAGGAGCCACAGCCTCGGTTGGACACAAGACAATAATGTTCCATGGTCACAAATACAAAGTGACATTTTTATACTTTGGCCTCGTGCTCAGTTTTTCCTTTGGTGTTGATAGTGACTACCAGCAGTTTGTACCCAGTCACACTAACAACAGTCCCAACACGAACCACCAGCAGTCATTCGTCGTGTCTCAGTCAGCACAAGTGACAACACCCTCTCCAGCTGCCATTCAACAACAACATTTGTCAAATGAAGAGAATATTCGTCGAGAACTTATTAAAGTTCAAATTCTACAGAGACTCGGGCTGAATGAAAAACCGCAGGTGGATCTAGCACACAAAATATCAAGGGATCTCGTTTTGGAGACTCTGAGACGAACCGAGAGTCTTGACTCGGGTAATTCTGCTGGTAGTACTAGTGGCAGTAGTAGCTCGACAATAGTAAATAATGCCATTTCTAAACATGTTCATCACCGCAATTCCTCGGAGGACGACAGCACAGCCAACTATGCTAAAACTTCGGAAATTATTTCCTTCCCTGACACAGGCAAGTTGATGAATCCAATCTTAACTCTTTCATCTTATATACCACTTTGACAAATAAATCCTTTCTCTCTCTCTCTTTCTATCCCTATCTCTCTTTAAGTTTTCTTAACATCTTAACAACTATTCTATTCCAACATTACAACTTAAATTATACATTTGTGAGAGTCTTGTAATTCATAGAGCTGTATAAATATAGAGGAGGTTGAGGTAGTTAATCTTGTCACAATCATAATTACTCCTATATCACTCGTCTCCCTAGAATCCTAGACATTTTAGCCAACATGCTTTTATCTCTACTTCCTTTGTAGTTTATTACTCCCTTCACTCATACATGAAATTCACTTCGTTCTCTTGTCTATCTGTTTTACCCCACTGTCTATCTTTGTCAAGTCTGAATCCATAATTGAAATCTACTTAGATACCTATACATAGCTCAGTAGCATGGGAATGACATTGATATACTAGAGGTATTACTACTGTATGGGTGTTCGATCCAAATGCAAATGTGCGGTTTGACAATATTCTATGTCGTCATGATAAATGTGTCAGTTGAACTGAACTCTGATGCCTGTATTCTCTCAGCTATACTTAAACTAATGTTATACTAAAGAAGTATCTCAGCAGTATAAATATACAGTTTGACTAGTTTTGACAGTTCAATTGGATTGAGTTCGGTTTGCTGCAAACCATTGGAACGTACCACAAGTTTTATGTTGAAGTTATTGGATTGACTGAGAGAAGTGATAGTTCTTCATCTCACAATCTGCAAATTATGATTATCAAGAAACTTGTTATGTCTTTAGTACATACTAAATGTATTATCATTATTTTATCATTTATTATGCATGTACTAGTATGCACTATATGGGCAGGGTGTTGCAGATTGTGTAGCAAAATGTGTACAGAGACCCTAATAAAAGTATATTATGGCCCTTCTTGATTACAGATCATAATATACCTATAGGTATTCACTTTTGAACATGGACCAGACACTCGTCTCTTTTGGTATGCACACATGATATGAATTAATATGAGGGAGGTTGTGCCTCTAACTAACACCATCGTATTCCTATCATGATCAGACATACAATAATGTGAATCCATCTACTACTACAAACTACACTAAACACTACAGTACAGAGATACTGCTATTAAAAACTACTACAGATAACTGCCAGTACACACAAATGCAAGGCGTTATACAATAAATGTATTGGCAATAGAGTACAAACCTTTTTAGAGCCTGAAGAACATCACACTAAGATTAAGTGTATTTGTCTATAGGTAGTATGATAGTAATAGTTGTTGTATGTGCTATCTAAACAATGTGTGCTGTTATATCATTTAGCATACTCGGAGAAACAAGCTGAATCAAATGTCGACATCCATAAACACTTACGTACACGTGCCGGCATTCACTGCATCTACACGATAGTTTAGTTTCCCTTACGTTGCACACACAGCTAGCAAGGCAGAGAGTGAGAGAGTAAGAAAGAGAGACACATTGAACATTGAACATACATATAAGTACATGAATAGTTAAGCACGACGACGAGAAGGAATCGTCTTACGTTTTATAACCCTTTATTTTATCACTGTTTGATCTCTACATCCAAGAACGTACAGAACAGATAGAGTTACTCTGCCTGTTCGGCTGGTTACTTACATTACATTATGTTACATGACTAAACTCTCTTTGAGTTAGTTTAGTATGGATGTGCACTTTTCTCACATGCACACTAAGGCAAGGCTCGACAAGACACACAACAGTTCGCAATGGCACATACTAGTAGTTTAGTTTGTACTGGGAGAGTGTAGAGATTGTTACAATAGTCAAGTCAAAGTCTCGTCGACCGCTTTCTGAAGAGTTGTTGGATGTTGGACGAAGACAAGTTTCCTTGTAGATTTATTTCCGCTATCAAATTTAAATCTCACTAAGCGTAAACGTATATGGATGTCGACAAGACAGGGATGAATACATTATAATAAAGAGAGCAAAAGAGAGTCGAAGAACAAGTATATCACACAATTTTCTACACTATTTTCTATGTTCTCTCGTATCTGTGTCCATAGGGCGGGGTCTCCCTTTGTCGCAAAAAGTGGAGCCGACTTGTTCTCGGGCTTGTAGTTGTAGTTAATTAGTAATCGTCTCATTAGTCTCAATGTCACTTACCTAGGTGACGCCGTCATTTTTTGTCGTCCACATTCAGTCACACAACACTACACACAGTCAGACAAGACACTCACTGAGCAGAATACCAATACGATATGTACAACACAAAATAAAAACCAATATACCTATAGGTACTTGTAAATAATATCTGTAAAAGTCAACTCAGATAAAACATGCTAAAAGCAATAATAATAATTTGAGAAACTATATCGTTGTAGTTTTGTGAATTATCTCAGTCTGCTTGGAGTGTACTTATTGTACTTGTGTTGTGTGTATTGTATACTATGTTGATGACATGGACGATGAAATTGTTCTCACAGACAACAGCTTAGAGATAAATATTTATGTGAAAGAAGGAAGATTGAAGATTATGACTATTCGTTGTGACTATGTTGGTTAAATTGTAGAAATGCACGCAAGTGTCTGTTTTGCATAATTGCATCCACCATTCTGCACATTAGCAAGTGATGGGTCAACATAACGGCCAAGGGTTTAGTCATATTAGGCTAAAGGGCAAAAGATAGTCAATAATTAAGTTACACTAATTATCGATAACTAGACGGTGCGTATTCATCGAGCATTGCAATTTCTAATTATTAATGCATGAGGGTTGTAATGATGTGTCTGTATAAGCGAATGGGAGTTTTCTGCTATTTACTATTCACATAAAATGTGAGTCAGCTTATTTATTTACCATTGGAAAGAGTGCCGAGTGGCTAAGCCTCGTCTAGCCGCCAAGTCAAGCCAGTATATACATTATTATTGTTTTATACAGATATGGATCTACTTGCTAGCTGAGCTACTACCAGTATTCATTACCTACCTTGTACTTGTACAATCTCTAAAATGCAGTCAACTACAATCTGTGCTATTATGTACCAAGCCATGTATGTAATGTACAGGCAAACTAACTACTACCATACCTAATCAGTCCTACAATAAAAAACCAAACTAACTAAATACAATAAATATACAACAAGTACAGTAGTTTGCATTTGCAGTGTAAAAGCAGCTATGTTGTGTGTGTAGAATAGCTAATACATCTATCTAAAGCTAGTAGTGCTTTACACATGCATACTTTTACATACAGATTTAGAAAAAAACGATGTATGTAGGTATAGAGCTATGTGTACGTGTAATGATATGTAAAATGCAAATGTAGCAAAGTGCTGTACGTTCATCATCATCATCTGAATCTGAATCTCTAACTTGGAGATGTAGTTTTTGCTAGTGCTGATGTTGATAGTGTGATCGATAGATACAGATAGCTATAGATAGAGACATGTAAGTGATCTGATTTGAATTGATGCTCATGAATAATACACACTTTGTCTGAGTATTCAAATTATAATAATAATAATATGAGGATTTCATTCACTTGCATATAGGACTGGATGGATGGATGCTAATGGAGTGGTGGTAGATCAAAATTTCAGCAGAAATAAATTGTGTGTTAAGAGTTAGATCCTGAGAATGTGACAACAGCGGAGGTCTTAGTGGCCTCCATCCAAAAACTAGTTGGTCGAATTTTTTCACTGCTTTTCGCAATATCGATTGGTGTCTAGACGGGTTGACGACTCCTAAATGCATTATACTTCATTTTCTGCATACATATATTACAAGCTTACTACTTATGCATGTATATATACGAGAGTTCGTATAGAACTGTAGAGATCCAAGTATAAAAACGATTGCTGTGCTAGTACTTATGTGTGTATACATCACAGAGTTACATTTGTACAAGTTAAAGCCACACTCTACATTAGGACAATTTACTCCATACTGTTGTAAAAGATCTCCCTGTGAGTCTCTGAGACATTTCACTTACTTACACCCTTTTGAATTCTCTCGCAGAAATCATGCTGACTAGCATCTGACGGGAATCATCCCATAGAGTTGTTCCATATTGAGAAATTTCCAACATTATGAATAGCTACTCATCCTAGCACTACTACTAGTTAGTACTAGTATCAAACATTAGCAGTGTCATCATTGTAATCCCATATACAGATAAGAAACCATTTTGCTCAGTCTAAAGACTCAAGTACTACTTATGCACTAAAATTAAAGCCTTGCAATCTGATAATCTCACATAAAACTAGCACAATCATAACATTTAATTTCAATGTAAAGACTCCAAGCTGCAAACCGAGAAATGAGAAGCAAAAAATCTTCTGCACATTTCTATACAGCATTGTGCATTTATCTGTAGTAGGAATTGTAGTAGTAAAACAAACTTTGATGTTGGATGCATATAGCTCCTTGTCCATACCTAGTACTAGTAGGTACTTTGTTTCTGGATGATTTGTAACACCACGGTACGAGTGCAAAGCTACTTGCCTATATATTTACATGTAAATATGTACTTGGAAACTCCCCATGTTACTAGAAGACATAAGAAGAATATGATTTCATTATCATTTTGATTATCATGGAACTTACTTTCATTTTTCTCTTTATAATTTTGTTGAGCTGGGGTGTCTTCCGCTTGAATGCCATAATGTCTGTCTGTTGTGCATAAAGAGGCGTATAAAAATGTCTATATACAAGAGTACAAGTTGAAATGCATACATTAATTACATTTGTGCATGTGCGTCTGGACTGGAAACTGGATTCTTGACGCAAAAACTAGGCTGGGACAAAACACCTGCTTATGTACGTGTAGTGTAATACTTAGTTTATTTCACGACTCTCTGTGTGTGTCAGTCTCCTATCTATGGATGTGTTGTATAGCATAGGCATCCAAGTTTGAGTGTTTGGTAATAATGATGCAATGCATAAAATATTGCATACAATGGGAGAGACGAACATCTGAACGATGATGATGTTGCGTCGCTTCTTCCACCAAACCTCACCACACCACACCACACCGTGCTGTCATAGTATAAACTATGGTAATTTGTATTGTAAATGTGCAGCATACGTCTTACCTTTCTGGTCGTTTTAAGCTTTAATTTTAATTCTTTTTTGTTGCAATCGAGGCTAAAACCTGTACATATTTTACGTATTCTACTACATACATAATACATACATACTGCTGCACACAGCAACTGGATCTGGGCTGCCTTGAGACAAATTAGGAAGTTCTGTGCTAAAAGTTGCCGATTTAACTTTTAGTATGTATGTATGTAGTTATGTATGTAACTGCCGCTCCCAATGCAACACTTTGTATCTACAGACAATAGATGAATAGACGTGTCATACAAAGTTTCTGCAAGTTACAAAAGTTACAAAAGTTACTACAAACGACTGAAAGCACTCTATACTGGTTTTATCGTAAGATACGATGCGTATACTTCTATCTTACTTATACGATACTCTGCTCCTGACCTGACTATAAGCTCAAAAACTGCTTTCAAACGAAAGCATGAAATATATGCATTTATTTTGTTACCTTCTCCATTGCAAAAGAAGTAACAAAGCAAAGGTATATTCTATTATATTGTATATATAGTAAGTAAAATAAAGCAGCATGTACCTACATTACTTATTTTATATACCAGTATTCCACATTGGTACAAATAATGGACATGTGCCCCTTATGTCTTGAAAGACAAGCACACACAGGACAGGGGTAAAGTAAAAATGACTATTGATATCTTTATAGCTTGCATTTGCAAAGCTTTAAAAGGACACACACAATCCTATTGTCTTCTCTCACACAACATATTAATCAGTTTGAAATTGTTCAATTTATTGACTTGATCAAACGAAGGAGCTGTTGCTTGCAGTAATTGATAACACTTTCTACATAATAATAATTATTTTATAATGATGCAGGCGCAATGAAAATACTAATTTACTAATTAATTTATATCGTTTTGTCTTTTCAGGGCCAGTTCTTAATGGGCACACTTTGTTATCTTTCTCTTATGCTGGCAACCATGCATATGGAGTTGGAGTAAGAATCAAAAAGGCTCATCTCTGGGTCAAGATGGACTATCGGTCTTCCATAGGGCGACACTTTGGTCATTTACTTCATCCGAGGGGAATCAACCTGTATGTCTTCCAAGTTCAAGGCAATTTCTCACACCAATCATCTCAAAAGAAACAACACACAATTCATCTTAACAGTCAGGTACTGCAATTTCTTTCTATAGACCGAATTCATATTAATCAGATGCAACCACCACACTACACTCTATGCAATGCAACCAACACAATTTATAATATATTTACATACAACTTTAATACAAATGAAATGTGGCACGTATAAAGTAACGTGGTAGCTCTCTTTTATACATAGCTGTATAGCTGTATTAGCACTAGTAGCTATAGCTGTACATAATACACAAAGTGTGCATTTCACTTTGAATCTACAACCTTGCTTGTATTTGCAATGAGTCTTGCTTATGTAGATACACTACATAGATGTGTAATACTACTTTATGTAGAAAATACAATAGCATGCTGCATTACACACACATACACACAATAGAGCTAATATCATGCTAATAGCGTTTAAGGCAAAGCAGTTACTGTAAGTTTAATGATGAATAGTGTAGTATAATAGTAGGAGCCTCGCATGTGATTCCATCATCTGGTTTGTATGGCCATAAAAGTCTGTGGGTCATAATCCCATCAATTCCAGTTTTACGAAAATTGGCAAACTAATTTCCTATTCGGCTTCTTCCATAAATTACAATACATTAAAAGTGTTCACTCGAACTTCTTACTCTACATAATGCACTTAAAATTCATCTGTTCAGCCAATGTATCCCTTTTTATGCAAGGGAGAGATGAGAGAGTATGCTTGCTGCCTTTAATGTTGCGGTTGCATACTAATATTTGTAACACACACCACACAGCTCACAAGTCAAAGTACTGACTAGTATTTATTAGTCATAATTAGGTAGATACTTATTACTTGAAAATTTAACATGTTAACAACCACAAAAGAACGCAACCGAGCAGTGTTGGAAAACATTATACCGTCCGTCCACAATTGTACATAATTTTGCTACATAAATGTTAAAAGTATGCATTAGTATTTTTTCTTCTTATTTCATATAATTGCTACCTTCAGTGTATCTTCTGAACAGTAAAATGCTTTAATGGACTTATCTGTACTAGGTAGTACTGCCGTAAAAAATTACGAAAAATTATTACATTTGCTTCATTGTCTTTGTCGACAAAGGTATAAAGGTAAAGAAATAACTGTGAGAGTTGGTTGTATTTTTTGTGAGATAGAAAAAGTGAGGTGTAGCGTAAATGTGTGGTTTGGAGAGGAAAGTGATGTTGAAGAAGAAAGAATGTTGAATTTGTTGTTTTTTCAGGAAGTCTCTTTGGATCTTGTGGTGTCACGAACGTTATCTTTGGATTCCCTGGGCTGGCAGAAGCTGGATGTGACTCAAGTGGTTCAAAAATGGTATGGGAAATTGAGTCGGCATCGAATTCGACATTCTCACCACAATAACAATCATAGAGACAAGTTGACGTTGCTGGTGGACTGCTCAGGCTGTGGTTACTCCATTCATCCGATCATCTTTAGTCGGGATAACTCTGTGATTTCTTCTGAAAATAATTCTGATGGGGACGATTTGGAGCAGCAAGGTGATGAACAACAAGACTCTCGGCAATTTGACACTTCCACCGAGGGTCGTGATAGTGGTAATAACGGGCGGAGTTTGAATTCCCCCTTGGAGGAAGGAGTAGTGCATAATCCTGAGTTCAAGAAAGTAGATAATTTGACAGAGATACCGTTCCTAGTGCTTGAGACAGAGTCTGCACCAAATTTTAAGCGTAGTCGTCGGAGAGCCTTGGAGTGCAGTCCACGAGTAAAACATTGCTGCAAGCAGCGATTCTACATCAGTTTTAGAGATTTGGGATGGGATGACTGGATCATTGCTCCCAGAGGCTACTATGCCAATTATTGTCGGGGCCATTGTGGTGGACTTCATCGGACACCCGATACTTTTCTCAATTACCACACTCATGTCATTGAGGAGTATCGGCGGACACACGCAGGCCAAGTCAATCTCAGTGGCATCACTCCATGTTGTGCTCCTACCAAATTTGCACCCATGTCCCTCATTTATTTTGGTCCAGACCTCAATATTATTAAGAGAGACTTGCCTAAAATGATTGTTGAAGAATGCGGCTGTCCATGAAACGGGTTCTTTGCAAAGGAAATCATAGTTCAGAGATTTAGCCACTCGATGATGATGCGAGAAAGATATTATTCCAAATACTTGACTTGATACCCGCATCATAGCAGAAGTGGCCGTAGGCCGTAGATTTATTTAAAGTCAGATTACCTGTCGAAATTCATTGTAATTCTAATTTCAGACAGACCACCGACAAATGAACGAGGCACACACTCACTCTCCCTCTCTCCCTGGGAGTTTTTGCTGCATTCATTTTCATCTCATCTCTTCTGGTCTATAGCGAATGCTACTTGAGCAACATAATATTGTAGTAGAAAATATAAATGTTTTTTCAGAAATGAAACAGTATGAAGATATACCTATAAAAAAGTATGTACGGTAGGTACTTAAGTCTTTAGTGTGCACGAGACTGTATTTCTCTCAATGGGATACTTTCTTACACATTAATGTATGGATAGCCACCAAGTCCATGATAAATAATCTCAGACAAGTCATGGATCCAAAAGATTGAAGACAAGACTGCCCACCGACGACTACATAGTCCTGGTCTATACACTCGGACTCTGTCAATTTTGTGATAAATACTGGAAAAATATTGCAAATTGTCTGTTTCTCTTGCGGTTGTGATGAAGAATAATGATGTTGTTGATCAGTAGACCGACGAATGGGTCAAATCACTCACTTAAATTTATCTTGGGAGCATTGTAGCATGCTGTCCTATAGAAATAATATATAATCATATTGAGTAATCATTTTACGTCTGTGTAGCGTGTGCTCATGCTCTTCCTTCCTCCTCGTCTCATTCCGAGTTGTTGGAGTCTCGTGTTGAGGCAAGCACTTAACTTGAGTCGTCAGTTTGTTCATCTAACCTTAGACAGGTACAGAAATACACATAGATTGATTTCTTAGATACGTACAGACATCAACTTCATAAACACACACATTAAATCTAGCTATTAAAGTTTTTCTTGTCGTAGCCGTCTTAAGTATGGTGTATACTGTATACAAAACAAAACCATTTAGAATCTTATGATCTAGCAGTACATACTTATGTATTTAGTAGTAGTACGTAGTACCTACACTAGACATTAGACATAGAGTAGAATACATAGAAGAATTACAATAAATATACATCTATATACAATACATGCATACGACCATACATGTACATGTGTGTATGTATGTGCAGTTTGGCTATTATATTATGGGTACACATTATTAGGTAGGTAGAAATAATATTAGTATTATTAAATTAATCAGGTACCTCTACAGGTCATTATTATTGTTATGATTATGATTAAGTACGATACAATTGCATAGTAGTATACGTAAAAATTGCCTTCGTTTTCAAAATATTGACTCAAAGTAGAGACGGTACAAGTTGGTTCAACCACCGCAATTATTACTACATACATACTACCAAAATATGTGGCAGCATAACATAATAATAACGAAAGTGATACATGTGTTATTGGCTATCAATGATACATTTAAATTAATAATTCAATAAAAAATCAGTATAGAAATACTAAAACTATTGTAATAGAGCGAGTAACTCGATATGTGTAGACTTATCTACGATGAATACACACGTACTAAGCTTACGTAATAAGACTAATAAGAATGACTCCTTCTTTCCTATAAGTGAGTCCAGACCATGGTGCATTTCCATTTTTATTCTCGTTGCTCTTAGGGAATTAACACTAATTAAATATGTATTTCTAAAACAATCAGATACTTATTATCAATGCCTCAATCACACATAATTTTACTAATGTACGTACATTGTAATCTCTGTAACCCATAAATAAGCAAACAATAATATACTATGTACTATGCACTAGGTATAAAATACACAGTAGTCTGAAAGAAATGCTGGCAAGTAAAACAATACAGTAAACAATAAATAGTAATAGCATAGCAATACTCTAAGTAAGTGTAGCTTCAAATAATAGCAATACATACAATAAACACATGATATTATGCGTATAGCACTACATTAAGATACATAAAAGATACAGACAAGAAATTAGTAAAATTATACATACAATAAAGCAACTACATATAAAATATTTACATAAATGTTCATGAAACCTTTATGCTGTCCACTCAACGCGTTCACTGCCTGTGTCATTACATTAGGGTAGAAATAAATAGCTTCTTATTTTGCGACTAATTATTATTACAATTACAATTACAAGCAACCATAATTACCTATGATCAATTAACTGCATGCCAAATCTCCACATAGTAGAACAAGGTGTAACAATTATGTATAATGATTAGCATACTAATAGTTTAATTTGTAAAAGCAAGAACACACTACCTACTTACCTCATTTCCCACTTCCATTGCATATATAGTGCCATGTGTAGAAGAACATGGTGCTAATAGCACAAGTAATTGACGGTTATTATTATGATTGTTTTTCTTACACATTGCATTGGTTGTTCATTCTCAGTACACACCTCCATACTATTATTGTATGTATTTCTTTGAACACTGGTAATAACACAAAGTACATTCTTACAAAACATACGTACATTGCATTTGTTTGTAAATGTGTAGTAAACCCTGCACTAACTAATACGAGTATTCTAACTACCTAATTATTTTCACTTTAAAAGTAGTTTTAATTTTTTTCATTTATTATACATACGATACAATTGACAAATATGGTAAGGCTAAGATGTAATGGTGGACATTGCATCCTCCCCTGTCTGTAAATGCTCAGAGAATGATGAAGAAGTATATAAAGTAAAGTAGACGAAGATGTGTAGAAAAACGTACAATACATTTGAAGACAATACATTTGCAATTGCAATTTTACTTGACCATTCCAGCAGCAGCATTACCAATAATAGTACTTAGGTATGTAGTTGTAAAGTGGAAGGACAGAATGTATGTAAGTGAGTTACAAAAGTTTGCAACGAAAACAGCCGATGCGGGCTCGGCTTGGTGTGTGTTTTGTCCTTGGCATTTCAGAGGTAAACACTGACTGTGGCAGCGTAGTATGTTTGTTGCAGTAAAGTAAGCATCATTTTTTCTATTTTAATGCACAGAATGCACAAGGAAGCAATGCAGTAATAAATAGTTGTTAGTTTGTATGTAGTACATATAGAAACATGTTTGTCTACACAGGAACGCATAGCTTCAGAGAATATAATTTAAACTGAATAAGTAACTAATATACATTTTAAATGTAACCAAAATGCACTTGTGTGTATTAGTGTATATGTACAGTGTATGTAAAATTGTACCTATACACGTATTGTAATGTACGCTTTGAGTTATTTATTTGTTCTTGACTTGGATGCTGGAATACAAAGCTACATAGCTACAAGTATGTAGACACTAGTACTTATAATTGTATGTATTATTATTACATTCAGAGAGTCAGCAGATGTGTAGATTGAAATGAAAACGAATTTGATATTATTGTGTCGAAGTAAGTGTGAGTATGCATTAAATGACTATTAAAGCTAAAAGAAATTGTGTACTATGCCATGCCACAGACGTAAGATAAAAGAGTAGCGTATAGAAGCTGATGTTTGCTGATGGTTGACCTGTGTAACGAATGTAAAGATGAAAAAATGTTTCAGAAAATATTGCTAAGTACTGTATACACGAAGAAGATGACAGTTGTTCAATTGTAGAGTTGTGTGTAATGTAATGGTGAAGAAGGAGAGTGGGATCTTGTCTTGTCTTTTAATACAAGTAGTGTATTGGTCTAAGTATATTATGATATGATGATGGAGAGTCTCTGTTTTTTGAATGCATTCCATTTCCATCCTGATGATGATCATCAGTAGAAGATACTCTGTGTGCAATTTTGTATTCATTGTTACGACTTGAAGGAGGCAGTAAATGTTAGTGATATTATTATTATTAGTGTTATGTTACCTGATAATTGTACGCAGCATGCAATAGACTGTAACTAAAGTAATAAAATAAATTCGCGTCGGAGCTCATTGCTGCGCATAAATGAAAATGAAGGTGATTTCTATTTATATTCTTTCACTTTATACGCCTTTCTTTTGGATTCTCAAACTAATGAAACGAAACGACTCGAGTAATAACACTCACTGTGTAACACATTACATACGAATTGTAGTACGTATATAATAACCTATGTATGTATTGTAAATATTGTACTAATCTTACAATCATAAAAACTCTTATCATTACATATTATCACATTATACAAAGCCCTCAATCGTATCGGTCGTATTTTAGCATTTTGTGCATTTTGGCTGAGACTACTATGCACTTGAGTGAACTACAGAAGCAATGAGCAATAAATAAAATACAATTACTCTTGCTAATTCAACTGTCGCATTCAATTCATCCTATATTATTCTTCTTCTCCATAAAAAACATAAAAACTTAAGTTGTTTATTGCATTTTTCATTCATACACGATTCATGTGAATCCAAGCAGCTTGTATCCAAGTACATACGCATAACTACATACCATGAAATGAAGTATAAAAATAACACTTTTGTAGATTAGGACTTGACTTTACATTATCAAGAATTCTACACACTACACTACACACATAAAAAATTAATTCTATAAACCCTGTCATAAAAAGGTTGGCATTATGTATGATAATATTATGATGCATTCCGCGGCACGTTTACCAGACTTGATAACAAGTGATTGATTGAAGGTAATTACAATTAAAGGATGTACCCTATACTACAAGCACTTATTAAATTTTTCTACACACTGCACAACAGCAATGATGCGGCGAAATGTCTTTGACAGCGATACAGATGGTACGGATACAATAACATGACTATAGAAATTGCTAAATATTTTGGGCCGAATGCTAAACACTAAGGAGCATACCTAAACACAGCATAATGTTAAGGTAGGCCCAAAACAACCTTCTGAAACACTCACTCCTTCTCTTCACCCTTTTCACAATGATTTGTAGTATAATTATGACAAAGAAAGATCAAATTGAGCATTATTAATACAACAATATCTTGACTGTTCTTCTATTATAAAGGATTATAAAATCCCAAATGTAAATGTGCTTTGTAAGGATATTTTGCTTCATGAACCCTGCAACAGTGAAAAGGTACAGGTATTTAATTGAAAGGCAAAATCATTTATAAAATACCTTTGTGAAGCAACATTTTCATTAGAGCACTTCTCGCAATTGTTGCGAGATCAGTAATTCAGGATATATACCTAGTCAACATAAACAATAAAGAAAACCCTTTTAGCACTAATAGAGCCATATCCCTGGGTACTTAATGCAATTAGTATAATTAGTTTCGAAGGCTTAGATAAGTAGGTACAGATATATGAAATGAAATGAAAGCATTTAACATACTGTATGTATTTGTATGAATGTTGATAATTTATTACAATTGTTCTATACAGGTCTTTAAAGAAGTCTACTAGGAACACTTGGAGTAGAAATATGCCTACCTTATTATCATTATAAATGCGTAGTGGCTATAGTGGCACATTTTTCCCTAATTCATATTCAATAATAATATTGGTATTCTGTTCGCATCCCCAATAGCAAAAAATATTGCTCCACTGTACAGTTTTATTACTCATACAGTTGTTACGTTACGACTTACGAGGCCAGACCTACCATAGAACATCGCATTGATCAATCCAATCCAATCCAAACATTCTTATTCTTATTTTATGTTTATGAATATCACAGTTGGCCCGTGTAAGGATTCAGTATTGGATGGAACACTCGTAGAAACTAATGGACATTGCATGTGAATACATGAATAAAATTGGAGCTTGAAGTGCCCAGATATTATTACCATATGAAAGCAAAGTAAGCACTAAGCACTCTCACTGTACGTATTTGCATTTATTTTCCCTATACCAAAAATGTTGAAGATACCAAAAAAACACGACGGAAATTTGGAAGTTAATGAGGAGCAATAAATGATTCAGGTAACCACTCAGACTCAGTAGGAATGCTCTGACTCGTTGCGTGACCTATTAAAATTCTTATCAATGCTCAGTATTAATTGTTTGTGCTGCCCAGTCCAATAGGAATCTCATGGAAAGTCGCTAAAAATACGTGGTAAATATAGGATAGACGCATATGATGTTCCTTCTATAACCACATGCATCAATAAGTTGACAAGAACAAATGAAAAACGTCACTCATTCTTAAATACACCAAATGTATATGCATATACACATTCCTATTATCATAAAAATTCCAGTATCCAGACGAAAAATATTTTGTACTGAATCTACCGTGTGAAATATTGAATTGGCAAACCTCCTTATATATTTAGGTATAATAGAACTGGGATGCTCTGGTCACACCCATTTTGCAAATTATGGCAAGGCCAACAAATTCTAAACTAATTATCAACAACTCGACAGCTATTGTTACCAATTACTGTGATTTCTAATTACTTATGGTAGACTAAGAATTTCTATTATTAAAAAACACCATTACATTTATTGATTTATTACAGCTATTGACGGTGATTTAAGAAAAGAATGTCCTCCCATTATTGAATCATGCTCACCTATAGCTATGTAGAAACCTACTGCATAAAGAAGTATGCCAAATGAATATCTCATACGGTAGAATCAAGGTCACTACCAGAATTTTTTAGTGCCCTTCATGTTCCTTTCCCATATTATGTATTAGTAAATTCTAGTTGCCAATTTTGATGCACTTGGCTTTTGAACGTGAACGAGCCAGTTTCTTTCTCGCACTGTTCCAGATTTCTTGAGCTTTTGTTGACAGTTTTTTTATCATAAGTTTCCGTAGAATAAATTGACCCATTTACGTTTAAAAGCAAGAAACGAGTATACAATAGTAACGGTGAAAGCATTTTACCGGCTGTGCCTATTTTTTACAATATCTACCGTCAGTGATATATTATATCAGTTTAAGGTTTTCCATGGAACATAAAGGTCACATATTGTTCCCCACGGTGGAATACGGGATACACTTAGAGGTAAAAGCATGGCTCCGAATTATTTGAAATATTTGAAAGTCAAGATTAATTCCCTTCTTCTGTGAAAGTTTTAATTGATTGTTTTCATTGAATTTTTGCAGGGTAACAATATAATATCCGTCAATGCGACTTATCAGGATAATCACAAAGTCTCCAACGGGTTAAACGGGTATCATACACATGATCCTCGATATCCTACACCCCAGTCTGCCGGTAAACAGTCCGATTGGAGTAACACTAACAAAACTGAAGAAAAACCTCCATTAACATGTACAGCAATTATTTTTCAATGTTTACTTGGTCATGCACCTTTTGTGAGCGAAATCTTGACAGAGAAACAGGCAAACCGAAAATGGTCCTTGATCATAGGAATTGAAATTATTTTACGATCAATTAGTAACGTAATATTAGTATCAAATCCTCTTTCTGGGTTCCTCATATTCATTGCCATGCTCATGTCCACACCAACAACAGCAGCCCTCGCACTTATCTCACTTTGTTCGGGAATAATCACAGCTATTTGGATAGTACGCATTCCTTTGGCTATGGTTAGAAGCGGGGCAATAACGTTCAATTGCTTTCTCCTGGGTATCGTCGTGGGAGAAGTTGCTAGCAAAAACATTCTATCAGAATCCCCTTGGGGAATAATCCTCGTTTCCATCACATGTGGGGCAATAACGTAAGACCAGTTTGAAAAAGTTCATGAAAGTTAATTAAGTTACTACTACCAATAACAATAGATTTAAGTTATTCATACTTGAGACACAAATCTTATAAATTTTTGGTTTCTTTATGCCAGGATAGTTGTATGGTGTGGTTTTCAAAGAATTGTTTCGCAATTCGGTCTACCAGTATTAAATGCTCCTGTGAACTTTTTGGCAATTGTTTACATCACTTGCGGTCTTGCAAACCGTTTAGAAAGGAGTTTACCGGAGGTGTTAGACGAAGGTGTGGGTGTGCCACCAAATCCTCATGAGATTTACACCCAGTTGAACGATTCAAATTCTTCCATGCCATATTTTACAAATCCTAATCAAGTTCCAGCCAATCAATTGCCAGATGAAAACAATGAATTCATTTGGCGAAAAGTGGTGGGAGGTGTATTTTATGCTGTAAATCAGGTTTACGGGACAAAAACACCAGTCACAGCAACAATGATTTATATTGCCATCATCATATACTCTCCTATTATGTTTGCACAAGCTGTCATTGGAGCCGCTATCGGGACTTTAATTGGTACATTGAAATAAATTCTACAATTTATAGCAGCAATTAATTGAACAAAGAAGCTCTAATAGTTTACTATTGCAGAAGTGCATTTTTGAAAGTAAAAGCAATTAATTCATTTGATTTATTTAGGAATGGGGCTAAGTGGTCCACCATTTACAACGATTTACAACGGAGGTTGGGGCTACAATTCTCTTTTAACGTCAGCTTCTCTAGGAGGACTATTTCTAATACTCAACTTCCACTCATGGTTGATTGCGTGTGTGGGATCTATTTTGACTGCTCTTGTTTATTCAGCACTGGAGAAAGTAAATTCATACTATAATAACAAGGCTAAACTAAATTGCAACAATTCTTACACTTACATTACATTACATACGAATTAATGCACAAATTGCACATAGGTACCTAAGAAAATGGCTTTTCAGTTGAGACTTTTGTACATAATTGTATAACTGTTAATATCCCAATGGTCTGTCTCACACACACAAAAACTATTTTAGGGCAACTGCATTGAGAAATGAGATTTCTGAGAAAGGCAATAAATGAAATAATTTTGTATATTTTAATTATAGCGATATGATCAAGATATCTCGTATTTTGTAGAACTGAATGTGAATGTGAGTCTTAGTATGCACTACTTGATTGAAGACGTTAGAGAAAAAGAGAGAAGGAAATTGTAAGATTTTTGTTAGAAAAAGGAGTACAATGGAACAATAGAAAATAATGGAAAAATGTTCTTATCACCCTTGTTATTACAACTACAAGGAGTTGCTGGAGCTGAGTGAAAGTAGTACTTGGACTGTTAGATAAGAACAGGCAGCTCCATTTAGACTTTCATCTTGAATGGTGGCTAGACACCTAGACAGAGATTTACTAAACTGCCTGTTCGTTTCAGCTGAATGAGTAAACTGGAGCAAAGGCAGGCAAAGAGCGTCTAGCGTGTTATTCTTGATACTGTTAGAGAAAAGAGCATTTATGATTACCATGTGTTTATGTTTATACTCTTTTCCTTTCCATCCGCTTAGTTATTTGAGCTTGCACACAGCTTCACAATTGTGTTCATCTACGACTATGTGTACACAATTGCTGTTTTTGTGACACAACAGGGCGGACAACCAATACTGGGATTGCCTTTCATGATGATGACTTGGCTTATTCTGCCTGTCGTTTTCAATCACTCTCATCAACAAAGTGAAAAGGGAGTGGACTGTGGAGAAAACGATTCTAGTCCTATTTTTTGCCAAGCTATCAGCCAAGTTCCCCTCTGTGAAATCACGACGCCTGAAATTCATCTGCAAAGCAAAGCTAAGTACAACCGACCGTGGAAAAACTCCATTGGCCCTAGCACTTCCTCCGCATAGAAGAATGAAATAGAGCGAAACTTTTACTTCCTTCCAATTCCGGAAAAGCAAAGAAAGACCTTTTCCCTTTTACATACAATGATCTTGAAATATTTATTTGCTACTTAAACGAATCACGTCACAACATGCAGATCTTTCACTGTAGGAATTAAAGCATATACAAGAAACAACTCAACTCGTATGTGTTTACATTTTTAAACATAGTATGAGTATCAAGTATCAACCAAAGTCACGTTAACATAGTGAAATATACATAAGTACAATATGTAATGTAATGCTATGCATCATGTAGCAATTGTGTACAATCAACATAATACAACCTTTACTCAGTAATATAACAACATCAAAGATTCAACTTTTAACACAAAGCACCATACAGTAAACAAGTACAGATAGAATATCTATACAAAAATACTTTACAGCAAATATTCATTTAAATCATTCGAAACAGAGACACTTTCGTTATACACGTATTCGTTAACAGCGTTGCATCATGGCTACTTCAAATATTTCAAGGTAACTACACTGTACTAATTATCATCAAAACATTTATTTTTCTAACGTTTTTTTCGATGTATATGTAGTTTACTTCACTGTAGTAAGAAATAATGGTAACACAACACATAATATAGTCAATAGTCGCTATTTCTTATTTATAGGGGTACATTGGACACGTAAGCAGTTTACCACAACCCCTCTTTGTGCATTTGGAACAGAGCAAATACTTTCAGTATTAATTTTCGTATATTATATTGTATTTTGATTTTTATCTACCTTAATAAAATATTAACTAAAATAATATACTGTATGTATATACCTACTTAAAATGAAAAGCTAGAATAAAATTATATTTCAATGATTACATAAGTACTTAGAACATCTATCGATATAATATCTTTATAAGAATAATGACAGCCTCTATCCGTGTAGGTAATAGATGTATTAAACTAGTTATGTAGCACATTTATTTTATTATACCTAAGTAAAATTGTAATTAAAACTGGGGCATGCATTGTGCAACATCACATCAACTTAAGTAAATGCATAATATTATGTAAATACATTGATGCAGTCACCCCACTTACTTGCAAAAAATCTTTCATTTCAGTCCTATTTGCAGGTTTATATTTTCTGAGCTTTCTTTAGTGCATACTATTGTAGTAAATGATATTAACTAACCGTAAAAGTACACTTATAACATTCATGCGTGGTAAAAGGTAAGAGAAAGCCTCAAAGACTTTGTTGGTACATTTTCAGCAGTTGAGGGAACACTAAATACATTTTTTACTTCTTTTTTAAAAAAAAGGGCGAAGTATTAATAACTAAATACATAGAATATTTGTAAATTGCACAGTACTTATTGAGTATCAAGTAAAATAGCATAACAAGAAAACACAACATTATAAATAATCTGTGACGAAGCTTCAAAAATAACAATGGTGCATTTTTGTGATGCTTTTCATTTAGTCAGGCGGAGAAAATGTGTAGAAAAATGACTGGTCATGAAAGTGATGTAAGTTCTTTACATGTCGAATTACTCGGCCTGACAACAGATTTCGACCATATTTTACAGCTTCGCTCCGATCTCGAGCTAAACCCACCAAAAGAAGCCAGTCAATCAGTTCGTTGCCACAAAATACTTGAGAGTAAGACTCCATTCGCCATCTGAAAATGACACCATAACAAGATAGTAGTGAGTTAGCAAATTTACATACAATGTAAAGTACCGGAGCACTTATATTACGTATTTTGTATAAAACGCTCTCCGGAAGGATATGAAGTGAGTCTATTACTTATGTAACGTTTGGTACATCAGCAAAATAGCCTGTCAAAAGAATTGCCCTGAATGTATGTCCACATTATTGCTTATTACTTCTTTTTATACTTTGCGGTAGTTTTCTTACAGAATTGATACTTCAAATCCCCATAAATGCAAAATACCATTCAACTAAAGTGCAAGTTGAAATGTCTCGAGTTGAATTTCCGGGAATTTTTCCTGATTTACATACTGGCCATCTTACAAAGCATGGTAAAGTATACAACTACGAATCTTATTCAACAAACACATTACTTCCTTTGAAGAAATCCTCCATTGTAGTATTTTTTCAGAGATTTTCAACAATGTGAAAGCATTGTGGCTTACCCTGATATTATAGGCATGTAATACTATTAAACATGACAATGCGATAATTTACAAATTGTTTTTTAAAAAATTATTGAAAAAAGTATTATTTGAACAATATAAGGTCTTTACGCTTTCACTTCCGGTGAAAGGCAATTCCCAGAGAAAGCATTTTAACTTTCACATGTATTAATAACTCTGGCATTTAATGGATTCCTGATTCCATAACATTGAGACTGATTTATCATTTGCATTTCAATACAGCTATTCTAGAAGTTATTTCTGCATTTGGTATTTTGCAGTTGGATAGAATTCGGGTAAATCGAAGTGTGTCAGTAGTACTGGGAATCATTGCGGTAAAAATCTTTATTGAATGTGAACTTACTTTCTATCCCGAACAATGTCTTGTATACACTTGTCAATATGGTAAGTGAGGAACTGTTCGCAAATTTGTTTCGTCTCTATCGCTAGTTCGTCCCATTTAGGTAGTTGCACGGATCCCTCCCCATATGCCAGTCGTCTCCACCTACGCATACACCAAACCAAGAACATTAGTACATTCAGTGCTTACTGTGACTTACTGAATGGTTAGGAATGTGAGACCATGTTACTTAAACAGTAAAAGGTTCAATTCATATTGCTAATACTTGAGAGTAAACGGGAATGTTACTATATCATATCTAAGATACTGTTCAAAGAGAAATGTTGAAATCATTAATCAAACGTCAGAAATATTTGGATTGCGGAGATCGAGAAAAGGGAGAAAAAGTTGAAGGAATGAGGTCGATGTACTTTAGCAAATGGAGGAAAGCGGTGTTTATTACTTGGCAAAATGCAAGCTTTCGCTTGAATTGTAATGAAAAAAATGATTTTACAATTTCATTGGACTTACCACTTATGTAATGGCATAATCATCATTTTTGTATTCAGCCCAAACAGCATGAACGTGAAGAAACCTTGTCCAAAATTCAATGCAGCATCCAAAAATACTAACTCGACATAAATGCCAGAGACTTCTTCCATTATTAATGTCCAGACGCAGAGAGCGATGCCCTAAATGTAAGAAATTAAAAATCAGTTATTGAAATATATCTAAAAAATGCTACACTCATAAAAAACAGACTTTTTAAACCAAGAACTTAAAAAAAGTAGAACGCAATAATTCAAAGTTCTACTAAAGTCGACAATTTACTTACAACAAACATTGACGAGCAGAGTAGTAGAAGTAGAATAATATGTCTAAGCATCTGAAATTCATCATCCCGATCGCGAACAATACCAATTTCTTCAGGCTCTGTCAACTGATTCATGGATCGATATCGATCAAGAAGAATCGAGCAATGTCTTTTCTGCACTGGGTCGCAAGGATGTTTTGAAGGGGCACATAAATCATCGTTGTAGCTAAACAAACTTTCACTATCGTCATCCATCTCCTCATCATTGACTTTTAAATCCTCAATTTCTGTCACACAAATCGATGTTCGTGATGGACCGGCAATTTCTCTTTCTACAAACGAACGATGATGTAAACTACCCGGTTGAGGACATCCTCCACAATTTATGGATGTACATTTGCTCCGATGAGAAAGTCCATTGTGGATTGGTAGAGACTGTGATGATGTTATAGAAGGACGAGTGTAGGGAACAATTTGAGACTCTTCGTCGTTAGATACTGTGTTTGTTGGTACAGCATTATACTGTGAGTATTGTCGTTCGTATCGTTGCTGCATCACCAAACAGCCGATAGTCACTGGAAAAGAAGAAGACCACAAATTAGGATTTCATATCCGGGCAGATGGGAAACAACCATAAGCGGGAGATATTACAGGAAGCTAATTAATTGTTCTTACCCACGAAACAGATGACCAGCACCATTACGGCTACTAATGCTTGACTTTCACCATACTGAAAATTGGGATCTTGCTTTTCATCCAGCGTTTCGCTTTTAACTGTTAACATTAATACTGCTATCAAGAGTGCAGGTATCCTATAAAACCATCCAAAAAGAAATAGATGAGTTCCTGTTGTGTTTTTGACCATCCGAATTAGATTGCATGTTCAGAAACTTACCCCCAGCCTATAAGACCCATATACGGTCTTAGCCGTAGCACAAAACACAAACTTCTGCATCTGAGGAAAACCAAACTTGCTGCTAGTATTGCCGTCCATATTCTGGAACTAAGGACTCCGAATGAAAATATACCAAACTGCAGATACAGCTTCCATTTCTCATTTCGATCAACGCCGACCCACGCCCATAGAATTGCACCAATGCAACCAATAGCCTGAAATCATTATGATAATGATAGTTTAATTTATTCTATGTGATTATAATACGATTGTCATCAATTTCCTTATAGTGATGAAATGGTTATTATATATAAAAGGTCAACTCACCTGGGATATGACTAGGCATAATGTGATACAATGCGGAACTTTACGCCATTTCTTGCTCAGAACGAAGACGATGATGACCCATATCTAAATCATCATAATATACAATCATTTCATAAAATGATTTATCATTCATGCTCAGATCATAAGCAAGTACAAGAGATTGTTATGTGAAAATTACCGTTGCAACTAAACCAATGATGCTCATATTCAACAAGAATGTATCTAAATCATGCACGTAGTCCCGTGGATTTAGTCTTCTTAATGTGATCATCTTTGCAGATATAAACATTAAGGGGGCTGACAAAAACGTGCAAGCCACCATTGCACTAGCAATCTAAAAAGGAAATACATTTTATGTCATCCTTATTAACATTTAATACAACATGCACAAAAGCTGTTACTTTTAATGATTCAATTTATACCATTTGAATTGCTACTTCGTACTGGTTAGCATAAACAAACACACCTGGCGCAGTTGCTGAAAACAATAGATACAAAGAGAATTGTCACGTATTGCTGAAAGAAGAATTATGTAATGCCATGCTCCAAGATAAAAGACAGAAGAGTTGCTTACGAAAAGTTCCATAAAGAAAACCGTAGTTACTCAATGAAACTGTATCATTAGAGTCTACACCAGCCTGTAACAAACTTACAAACTCTCTTGTCACAACCGGGAGGACCAATCTGAACAATATCACAATTAATCATCATCATTACAATTAATGCTACAGATTTTGTTGTAAACATTGCAAACTCTATTGAATATTTAGTTTCCATTTTTAATACATAAGCAATTAAGTTAACGCTGAGAATTTAAACGTACAGTTTCATGCAGATTAATATCCCTGGTACAACAAATCCAGATCCTTTGAGACTGGCTGCACTTCCAACCATAGTAAGTCCCAAAGAAAACAGAGCTGATGCCGAGAAAGCAGATCCAAGTACCTATTTCAAAACAATCAATTTTATCATTTATTTATCCTTCACATCGATCTGAAAAAGTTGAGATATGAATTTTTCTGTACCTTTAGAATTCCTTCCAATGACGCTGGAACGCAATGACTAAAAATAAAGTTTCCACAAATTCCAAGTGCGGTCATAACAATGACAGGATTGAGAAACACTCCTTTCATGACTCTCTTCATGACCAGACCAAAACTAGAACTTTCATGTGCAAGTCCTTTACTGCCTCTTGACTGAATCTCTTGGTTTTCAATATTCCTTTGCTTTGATATTTCCATCAAAATAAATGCAATAGGATTCAGGAAAATGAGATTCACGGGGGCCACCAGGTACAGATAACTAGCGTATTCTGGATGACTTTTCTGATATAATGCAGCAACTGTTCTCATATCATAATAACAGTATTGTTAGAATGCATCTCAATGCTGGTCCTTTATGTCGGAGTTGTATCATGAATATTAATAGTCACTTACCGATGGGGTAACCCAAGGCGAAATCATTGCTCTGTGTGCAAAATATTGCGAAAAGACCAGCTTTGTCTAATTTAACTGGTCTGCTGACCAGCAATGAGATCAAAATGACCGAAAAGAAAACAACACTTTTGGCGAGCCCAATGGCAAGAAGAAACCACCAATTTACGGAACTATTTACAAATACAGATACAAAATCAATCTCACTTAAAAATGTTATTTATGATTGAGGAAACAGTTTGATGTATTGCAATAATTATAGCTTGTAGGTGCTACATACTACTTCCAATCTGCTCAAAGCTATGCATTTATAATCAATTGACTTTTTCTTACCTTAAATTAAGTTGTGCTAACGATAAAAATATAAGAGCAGGAAGTGAAAATGTTCCAATAAATGTATTTAGCCCTTTTGTTTCAGTTGTTGAAATTATGCCCGCTTTGCCTGCTATATACCTATATGTGTAACAGAAAGGAAAAACATTGTAAAGTATGTATTAGCCATAGTTATAAATTGCAATCATGTTTACCAAAATTATTAGTCTCAATGAATTTGCGTGAGATATCGTGGTAAAAAATCGTGATGAGTGATCAAGATACTAAATATATACTATGTACTATACTTATCAACCAAGGAAATCATCTAATCATTTCTGAGAAAAGTCAAATGCAACTACATAGAATATAGCCCTGTAAAAACTTATCAACGCATTTTTAACAGACATGTAAATTAATAGGCGAAGATTGAAATGAATATAATTGAACACCTACACTTTTCAGTGTATTCTTCACATTCAACTGTTTTTGTCAGAAGATCATAAACTTTAAAACAATTAGGTACTTTGATACTACACACGATTGAAATGTCTGACAACACTATACCTGACACTACACGCATAAATAAGTACATAAAAAAGTGCAATCTGCCATATTGTATACATTTAGTTATTTCTTATGTTAATTTATTAGTGACTGCCTGTAATAGAATTTTAAGTACCTACCTACCTGAGTTAAAAACTTATGGTACTTCTCGAAATAAGGTATCTCGAAGGCACAGAAATTTGCATATATAGTTCATCTCATATAAACATTTATGGTCTACGCATGAAGTTGAATAAAAAGTTTCAGGTGCATTGGAAGAACGCATATGTCTGACTAAGGATTGAAGTTGAACTGTTAGTATCGGTCTGCCAAAAAGTGTTGTATCGGCTGTAATAATATTTAGTGTCCTAGTAGCAGCCAGCACACCTGTCCTGCATGTGTACACTTACCTGACTTACCATATTAGCATCTATAGAGTCATAAACATTTTGCATACCACTCCTACATCATTAATATTATATAATATGTGCCAGGCATATATAAAACCACATTGAATGAAATTGAACTGGAAGTGTGCTTATAGAAGAGATACAGATGCCATTGTGAGAAATTCTCACAAATCAAGGCAAGCTTCCTTCCCGTGAATGTACTATAGGTATATGCATATCATATAACGCTACCAAGTCCACTCTATCGAGTTGGTTTGGTTAAGATTAGCAATTGCTTGTTGGCAAGCTGCGAAATTGGATGTTCATTGGCAAAAGTATGAGACAGTGTGTGTTTGTGTGTGTATAGTGTACTGCTACTTGAAAATCAGCCTGAAGCTTACAAGGATGATATTGAATTTTTTGTTTGAATTGAATATTCGATAATAAGTAAAGCCCTCGGGCGGACTGAACAACAAGCACAAGGACTTGGCGTTGCACTACCAGACTACAACCATTATGTGTGTAGGTATGCTCCTTTTCCACCATGCATCATGAAGGTACACTGCCAAATCCTACTTTTTTATTTAGGAAAACGAATTTCCACTCATAAACAGACATTTCATGGATATTTACACTACTCGCAAAACATAGAAATGTATTTCTGCAATTGTGCACTACACTATACAATTAAACGTACTTATCGATCGTTAAAAAACTGCGTGTGAGACTTTACAGTACTTAATTAGTACTAAGACAAGATAAATCATACATGCAGCACATTCCATTGTTTTGTTATGGTTCATTCTATATTAGCCTAGGTAAAGTTACTCTTTCTAAAAAACTGTTAAAAATTGGAATATCTACATAATTGACAAATAAATAGACTCACCCCAAAAATATAACGGCGAAGCATTCGATCACAGCAGGATAAAGATTATCCAATCCCATTTCCATACCGGCTCCTGCGTCTCCTTCTTCTGTACGCAACATCATGTCAACGATTCCGTCGATATTCACCGAATTAGATTCATTAAACTGAACAAATATAAATAATAGAACACAAAACTATGTAACACATACTTTTATACATGAAACAACGGATTTATGGTTTAGATTGAAACTTTACGGGAAAGTCTCCACAAATTATTCAAATCTGATTAAATACATGAAAATGCTTATTATGTTATAGACACAAATATCACAACATCACACAAACACACATACACATGCAATGAATAGTGGAAAATCCTACCCACCTCATTTGCATTACTGTTGAGTACCGCTTCAACACTTCTTTTTACAAGCCTGATACTTTCAGTGCTTTGTATTTGTAGCTGACACGGTGTCAGATAAATCTCGGTAGCATAGTGGAATCTCTGAAACAACACAATAAACCACAATTGTATTCTAATGAATCCTAAATAACTTATTAACTTACTTTCAAACACAGTTTCATAAAAAACTCAATTAGTGCTATGCAAAAACGCATAAATGCATCAGAACAAAATAACGGGAAGGTTTGTTTGCGGGATTAAATGAAAAAACAAAACAAGACACAGATAAACACACGTTTGCGTTAACTTGCATAAATATTAACATATTCACATTCTATTCCAACAAACTGACTCAATTATATCACTCTCACTTTTCATAAACTCAATATGCTTCAAAAACTGTATAGATGTATTTGAGATAGATTTGTAATGGATTTTGTGAATTCTGAATCTGAATCCTGTGATAGAAAATGACGTAATTAAAGAAACCGTTGTATTGTATAGTATAAAGTTTACCTGTGCGTCACACATTGTGGAAACGGAGATAGCTACACTGAAGGTAACTTCAAACCTAAACTAAGAAATTAGAATAAATCTGTAACTACCCCTTCTCAGTACAATGCATTTGTGTAAATTTTTGAAATCTACATTTGCATTTTGAACTTATTATTTTGACAAAATATTTTGGATTGAATTGCAAAAAGCAAACCGATCTGCTTGAACTATAAAGAGTATCTCGGCGAATTGCTGTCTACTGTCTAATCTTTTTCATGGTTGGTAATGAAAAGTAAATGTACATTGAGAGAACTACATGAACTAATGAGTAAATGTACTTGTGTTGGCTATAATGTTAAGGTAAATAAATTTTAAAGACCCTTCGCCCAACAACTACTATACACTTCATCTGCAGAAGGGGAACAGGTGCAAAAATCCGAAGCAATGTAACTTTTATATACGTAGCAATAGGTTACTAGAGTTTTTATAATATTTGCATATAACTAGCCATACACTCAATCATACATTAGGCAGTACATAGTAGTACCTAGCAGAAGTAGCATTAGCTATGTTGTATGGTGCAGTCATTGCGAATGCATTGTTTGTAGGGGGATGATATTAATCCAATTCATTTTCCACAGCGGAATACACATACCTACAAGATTTGCATTCATTTCACATGCAAACATTATACATATAAAAGTAGAATGTAAGTGTAAGACACACACATACTCACATATGAATATCGCAATACGACATTACATCAACTTATCTAACACAACAAAAATTAATCTAAAGCAAAAGAGCCCCATGTTGTGAGAAATTATACGGAGATGTATAAACTCGAGTACGCAAACTACCAACTCAATTTGATTCTCTAATACACATGTATATTACATATATACTTCCTCGCTAAAATTTGCTATGACACGAGTATCTCTTGTAATCTCTGCAGATACAAATAATAACACAGCTTAATGTTGCATACTCCGTAATGATATTTAGTCAGAAACCTTAAATGAAAATACTTATTACTACTGCGAATCTCAATATACACTGTACAGTACATACATACACAGTAAATTAAATACATAGTACCCCTTTAGCTTCATATGGGATGTGATGTGTCTGTAGTGCACTTACTGTACATTATTCATGCTTTGTAATTGCTAGAAGAATTATTCACTATTTTATTACCATTACATTTCCAATTCTAAAGTACTCTTTACAACTCTATTAGAGAATTAGTAATATATGTGCCTACATTTACATGAATATGCATATTTTATTGACCATATAGAACGCATATGATATTCAGACTCATAATGCATGCATTCTTTTCTTTGCATGCATGTAGTAGTAGAGGTGAAGTCAGCATGAACAAAAGACGGATATTTATGATGATCAATACACTGCCTCCAGGTTAACAAATCATTCCATTATCTGTAAGTAATGATTGAATTATTTACACCAGAAGTAATATAGAACAATAAATTCACTCATCGCATTTCCCATATCAATTATAGTAATGGGACAGTCATAAAACGAATCAACGCACAAAAGATTTAGAGTACTTTCTGCTACTTTTTAAAAATTCTTTTGTTACTTTAAAATTCTAAAAGTGTGTGGGCTTCACTTGATAAATTCAGTTACTACGTCAAGCATATTACCACGTAGGACAATTACCACCAAGTCAATTTTATGCATTAAAGTACTTGACATTTGACTTGACAGTTCTGTGTATGGAAATGTTTCTGTTTGCTGAATCATGCAAGTCAATTAAATTTAATCGAAGTAATCTTGAAAAACTGAGTCACTGACTCTTGCAACGAATTGATCTCATCTGTATAATAATGTGCATACGTAATAGCATTGCATAAATTTGGCAGTAGTCACTTCAGCGGTTGGTATCTTGGTGTACGACATGCCAACTTACATTCGGATCTGATCTGCAAATTTCTCGTTTTGTACTTTGCTTGCAGCTACTTTGCAAAAGAGGTTTAATAAGAGCAATTACAATTAGTGATTAGCAAAATTTAAGCAAAATTACTTAATTGCATGCAAATGCATTATTTGCAAGTACCTATTTTTGCAATACAACTTAAGTTAGCATCATATCTTAATGCCATCATGTACGCACCAGATTCATTTATTTTAATATAAGATATCATTTCAAAAGTTGGGAGCAGTTCCAATTTTTTCATTTTACATTGTACCTACCTACAAACAATAGCTTTTATTCGTTTACACATATATACATACGGGATAATTGGTCTTACGGAAGAATTGTGCTTAGGTAGGCACATTAGGTGTTCGAATAGAGTAATTTATATATTTTTGTTCGATATGTGACGACCACCCATGTTATTGTGTATATTTCCCGTATATTCACTTTGATACAGATACATCGACACATATTGTGCGAGTAACTGAAACAAGTCCACAAATTTCGTTACTCTACACTCAAGTGGACGTATGAAGGTAACGAGAATAGAGTAAAAGGTCAGATTTCGTGACTGTTCTAATAGAATCGGAAGGGGGAACAGCTTTCATAAGCTTCTGATGCCTTGTAGAGCAGTCAGTAAACGTATTCGAATAAATTTGCTGAAGCACACGACTCGACAGACTAACTATATTAACATTAACGAGCATAGCACTAACAATCTGTCTAAATTAATTTTTTTCCTTAGGACAATTCAACATAAAAGACTAGGTCGTGTTTCAAGAAGTGTTTGATTTTTGAAGAAGGAATTCAATTTATTCCTTTGTTCAACTAAAATTGGACATATATAATTCCAATGTGTGCCATGCCTTGCTTTGCTCCTTCCTGTTTAAAATCATGTCCGTATCATAACTAACTTAGGTACCTAAGCCTCTAATTCCCCATCAAAACCAAACCATACTAGTTATTATTATGACTATTGTCGTACCCACATTAGGTCTAAGTAAACAATCTCAATAGAGCTGTCTTCTGTAGCTGTGGGATCATAAAAACAAACATTACGATATTGTATTAATGCTTCGCATGCAATTGTTATGCAGCTAGGAGGCCACAATCTAATTAAAGTGAGCAAAGAACCAAAGAAACAAATAAACAGTAAATAATCTTATGAAGGTGTAGGCGATGTGTTAGCGGCAAATGGGGCAGTGTTTATTTTATTGTATAAGTATATTACTCATTCTGACATTCATTTTTATAATGTGCAATTGATTGAGTATGCAGATAGAATACAGTGTAAAGAGTTATGGTCTGCTGGTACAATAGTTGCAATGCAGTAGCATCTTTCAATTCAGTTTAGTGAATATGAGTAATAGTACCTACTAGTAATAATGCTGCTAGCTACATAACTTGCTCTATCGTCTCGTTTCGTTTGTTTAGGAACGGCACACACAAGTAAAAGTTGACATGGCACAGATTTGTACAGTAATGAGATTCCAGGTTAATGGTTAATGCACATCTGCCGGTATCTCATTTGTTTCCTGCATGTTTTCTAGGCGATAAAATTTGACTTCCGACAGCACAATACGAGATTTACTGGTATTTACTCCTGTTTTGCTCTTTACTAGAACACATACTATTAGCATAAACATTATGCACGTAGGGCTGAGTTTGTTGAATGCAATATTCAATTGTTGTTCCCAGACTACATACGGATGTCAATACAACGTGTAGTACAAAACAAATCTCAGTGTTTGCATGTTTCACACATAAATACAGCATAAACATGCGCCTGACAATAATTAGTTTCTGCAGTCTATGCATTTGTAATTGTACATGGGCCATGCTTTTTGCTGTAATTGCAGTAATTTAGTCTTTTTGTAATTTTTTCGGTTCTGCATTCTGCATCATGCTATTTCCTTAATGCACGCAAATTGACGCAAGTCAGCAAAAATCAGGATAATAATACAATACGATAAACTACTTGCTCAAAACAGCAGAATAGAAGCTCACACAATGAGTCTATTAGAATGACGCATTAATAGTAAGTGTAATTTTTACGATTCACGACATTGAATGTCAATTGCATTTTGGGGTTCGCTTACGTAGATTACAACGAGGAGATACAATAAAGGAGATCGTACGATACGGAGATGCACATGGGAATGACTTTCAAAATGACCCGAGTAAAGTGTTTCGATTGTTATAGAAAAATTTAGCTGGTTCAAGTGGTGTAGTTCAGAAATAACAATAAAATGCCATGACCCGAATAAAAGGCCATATATGACTAGTTCATTAACGTGAACATGTTCTAGGTATACGTTTGAAAACCGATACCCATTGTTCTGCTCCATCTACCCAACCATCAAATCTGAACTACCTATCTGAACAATTGAAATCTTAATGATGCATCCAGATGCAAAGAAACAATCATAGTATTATTAGGTAGGTACTATTATCATCACCATAACCATACACTGTGTGCGATCATGCTATCATCAAATTTCTCATTCTTCCGACTTCATAATTAGTTGCTTTAAACAAGTGGGAGGACCGGATCCAATTAAACTACTGTGTGGTTTGCATATACATATATAGATACTTTTTCATATTTAGCTTACATAAGTCGTGTCATGTTGAGACAATTATTCTAACTAGCTTGAAGACAATGAATGCTTAAATACATAAAGTATAAGTATTCATTGTCAGTTCCGTGCAATATTACAATAAATTCTATTTTTGGAAATGGGTGGGACTGATTTTAAGAAGAGGAAGCAAGACACCAATGGTGGCTCAACTCAGGAACTCTTCTGTTGTGCACATAGACACATAAAAGCACACGCGAATGAAATATAAATAAATAAATAAATAATCTTAGTTAATACTGGAAAATACTGGCTATTAGTAGTAATTAAGAATTGTTAAGAAAAGGTTTTGCAAAATGAAATGCAATCACTCATACAAATTAGGTATAAGACCAATTGGCTATATTATGCTGGCTGTATGCCCATATGTATGTATGCCCAAATCTATGTATCATTGTAATCAGTACAATTTACATAACCGAACTTTCAAAGGAAATTCGAGTAAAAAATCAGGCAAAACATAACTTTGTTTAATGTTTACCTTCATCCTGAATTAAAAAGTCATCGTCATGAGTCGTTTATTTGTGAGTAATTGGTGCGTTATATAAATCTTCCCATACGTAACCGTAACATGCATAAAAAAATGTTACATAAGTCCAATCAAATTGTACCCTTACTTATTTTAAGTGGGCATTTAAAGCTAAACTTGGTATTACTCTAGTATTACTACAACTATACAAGAACACAAAAAAGGTAAAATGAATGCTGACTCGCTCTTTACAATTGAGAAATATCGTGCGAGCGAAACAATCCAAAAAGTTGAGTTTTTCATTGAACTTGTGAATATACATGTACTATAGTATTGCGTTGATGACGTCTTTGCGTAAACGAAGTCAAGAGTCAAGTCCAATGTCCATTTTTTTGTGCAATGAATTATGAACATACTTCTGATCGCAAATGCAAGAGATTCAAAGATTTGAGTGAGACAGCATCATACACAAACAACATACACTAACAACTACAAGCAAATAAGTAATTATCTAGAGATAATGGGTTTACTGTAATCACAACATTTAAATATCATGTTTATACCATTCCTTCGGTCAAGCTGCATTTGTCACAGAAATGAGATACTTGCTTTCATTATGAATATTACTACTTGAATTTGCATTCGCAATTACTTATAATGTTAGACTACATTACATAGGCAGAGACACCGACATGTGATACATATTTTGGAAAATTGATAGTAGCTATTCATCTCACTCTCTGACATTACTGTGTCTGTATCTCATGGTGTAATATAATGGTGTCATCCCTCTAATTACACAACAAACTCACAAATCAAGATGAATGCGTTAAATTGCATTGGTAGCAATAACAAGATGTAATGAATGTTACAATTTTTATGTAGTATGAATTTTTATACATGAATATGAGGTTTAGTAACGAAAGAAAATTGTGGAACAAAGGTAGCAAATAAAAAATGTGGAGAATTGATGATCCTATCAAAACTAAATAACACCTCCAAGGTAACTAAACAAATGACCATATAGGAAATTCAAATAATAGACATTTTGAATCACGATATCGTACTACAGTCAGGGATAGTTAAATTACCTTATAATTTCAGGACATGGACAACCCCCATCGCTATATTAACAATGTTCCTCCAGTTGCTTTTGTCACTTTTTTTGAATTCCCTAGCTTCACTTTTTTTAAAGATTTTATATCGCATTAAGATACTAAGTTGCTTGAAACTTATTTACTTACCTAACCACAAACAATGATTTAGCAGAAGATTCAGTATGTACATAACGTGCTACTAATGTCAATTGCATTAATTTCGCTGTTCCATTGACTTTGGAGAGCGAATTGATTACAGATTAAGTTAAAAACTGTCCTTGCAACTCGATATTATCAAACTATTTGCTTTTTTATGTCAAATCTCTCCTTATAATATTAATCACGATTTGTTGTGGCCGTGATGGTTGTCGCGTAGTACAGATAATGTTATGTTCTTATGTTGAATGGAAAATTCCATTGAAAACATTGACATTTTAGTATCTCCAGGAGTTATTGTTTGAATTTTCGCTTGTTCCGACAGGTAGAACATTACATGTCAACTAACGAAGATTCGAATGAATCGAACAAGTTATGATTTTGTGTGAATACAACAAAATTCAGATAAGGACTGTCATACGATAAGAGCCGCCTCCATGTTAAAGGCGTGGTGACACGGACACGGTTCTTCATTCATGACTCTACAAATTCCACTCATTCTCGCAAAAGTAATTTGAACCTGTACCTTACAAAGGACTTTGATAAAGTACAAGTACAAGTACAACTATGTCTCATAGACAGTAGACAGATATTTTTATGAAAGAAAAGGAATGCTCAAGATGTTCAATTCAATTCAGTCAAGTTTGCAAAAGGAATTTCGGGCTTTCTCAGCTAAAACCTGAAAACGGTTTAATGAAGTCTCACTAACACTGTGCTTTTGAGAAAGTGTGCGTGTAGGACTTTTTATCAAAACGTTTTCAAACTTTATGGTATTCTACTGTAGTGTGGGCGGTCACCGCTGTTACCGAGGTGTGAATGCTCTCCATATCAATCATCGTACTTGTAGCTCTAAATGGCAGACGAAATTAAATTCCACATCTCTTTACGCCCGTGCATTCTTCAAATAGCGTTACCCTCCAGATGTCCTAGATATTAAATTCCAAGAGCTGGCACAGGAAGAACATCGCCATTTTCGCCATTGATATTATGACATTAGCACTATTATTATAACTTTATTAGCATGACTTTACGAAGTAATCAGCAATGTCATCTGTGCAAGGCTTCCACACTTCTGCGTATTGCATTTAAATAAAAAATGCTTATTTACTTAAGATATTACTAAACAACTATAATGTAGGTATTGGTAAAAAGTGTACGTACTTAGTACAACACAAGGTATACTAGTGTAGGCAACTGGCAACTTCCTATTATATCCGTAATATTATTCGCTTTTCAAACTGCACTTGTAAATCTGCAAATTCATTTCCTAGTTCAAATTCAACTGATACTCATTAATAGTCATTTAAGTCATTTATTAATCCTTTCTGTCCAAAGTTTGACAAGTAGGTAATAATTAAGCGGATATATATTATAGTGGTGTAACTTTATACGCGGAATTTCTTCGTATTATTATATGTTTTTGTACATAATAGAATACATAAAAATACATACTAATACTCGCAACGTTTGCAACTTATGGTAGACAGGTATGAAATTTAAGCGTGTATAGAACACAATAGTTAGAAACTAAGAACTATTGAAAAAGGATTTGACTGCATGTATTGCATGAAAAGGTAACTACTAATTTACTTGTGCACAATGTCAAAGATTTAGCCGCCCAAGCATTATGTTGTCATTGTGTACCTAAGCACAACTTTTAATAGTCGACAATGCTCTAACTGCAGTGTTTAGTTATCAAGAAATTTACTGCAATCCTCTGTACTTCGCACAGAAATTAGCATTGTTGCAAGTTTCACAAGCAACGCAAGACTACATTCACATGGCATGACAATAAATCAGAAGTTATGACTACAAAAGTGGCGATTGATTCACAGTGGAAAATAGTAAAAAGACCTACAAAACAACAACACAAGACACCTTTCCAATGTAATGCATTTTCTTTATCATAATGAATGAATGATCCAATAATGCATATGTAAAGCAAAGCGTAGTACACTTTGCTCTGTTGTGTAGCCTCGCATTTACAACCAAGTGACTGAGTCATGTCTTATTGTAAAGTTTTTATGTGTTGTTGTGTACTTTAACTAAATCATATTTTCCAAACAGACAGAGAGAATATTTAGTAGTTTAGCCCGTCTTGTATTCAAAGGTCATGTCGTAAGATATAATTTTCTTAAACTTATCATTATATCACTATAAGTTACACCAATAAAATTAAACGTACACGTACATTCGTATACTACATAGACTACATAATTTATTTGATGAGTATAATATAGCAGACCATTCATATAATACACATTATAATACATACGTGATGTGTGTTCTACACGTAAATAAGTATAGTATACCTACCAATATCAAAAACCTGTACATATATATCCATTAAATGTATAGGAAGGTGCCTTATTTCTTTACACCACATTTAAATCTAAATCTATAGGTACATACCTGCATTAACTGTACAATTTACTATTACTACTGTTAAACATACATACACGTATGTATATGTATACGTATTTTATGTGGTGTAGTACAATAAAAATTGATATTTTTTCATTGTTGAACTGATTGTCTGTCTACTTCGCCTGGATATTTGAGGATACTGATAGGAATAGCATAGTTCGTGTATATTTTTGCGTATTGATACATATTGCTTAATGCTAGTGTACCTATTTGAGATTTATAATGTAATTGAAGAGTTGTGGGTAGACAATAATACTTATTATCTTGACAATAGTACTAGCTGAGGATTAGTTGCATAAAGAATGTGTACATACACATACTCATACGGACTGTGACTTGTGACGGAGCGTTGCGTTGTACACAACAATTGCCTACCATTTTTCTGAATTGCAAAAGGTTGAATTGAAGTTCACCAAATCATAATAATATCATATCAATCAGCAAAATCCATTCAGTCTAGGCCTAGGACCTACGAATACTGCCAAGTGCTCCTTATGCATTGAACATGTTAAATGGAAAAAGAGCAATTAGCAAAGGAGAGAATAAGAATTGTGCCATGGTCAGACTATCAACGGCACTGCAACCATAACATTCAATTCTTTAAGAGTATTTTACACAGATGTATGTATTATGTCTACTTCTAGTATGCAAGTATCCTAATTATTTAAAAAGCTACCTATTCACTGAATATATTCTGAGAAAGTCAACGTATAAAAGTATAAGATTATATGATTACTAAACTCATGTATGATGATATAGTTGTTTGGAGCAGAGAGCTGTATTGTATGAACATGCATGTAGGAGGAATAGAATGAAATTGGATTGTGTAGCTTATAAATGTGATTGCATCGGCACTGAACATTCACTAACGGCAACAACTAATCTTAATGACTACACAATGGACACACTTATTACTATTACATATATGCATAAGACATGAGAATTTAATGTATAATAAGTAAATGTAAATGAACAAAAGGGTGCGTACAAATATTGTTGGAACTTCCAAGCACACTAAATACTATACACATACAGGTGAGTGTCTAGCTAAATCTACTATTCCGTATACATGTGCATATTATTTGCTAATAAAACGATACAATTCAAGTCCAAGCAAACTACAGACAGATAAAGCACTACACACATTACTAACAATGAGGCAGTAACACCAAAAATTTTCATGGTTAAACTAGTTAAAGTTAAACTGAAAGGTTATTGTATTATATTACACGTTAGGATTTAATCTTTTACCTTTCAGAAACCATCCTGGAATTATTTCCATCCATGAAAATTGTTGAACTTTTGTAAACTGTGGGAATTTACACAGAATATTTCAATTCAGTTTTATTTTATCTGATGTTGACAGTGAATTTACGTAAACAAGTTTTATGGTCAACATGTTCCATTAGCACAAACAGGTTTTAATATTTTATCACTGATTTTGACATTTGTTTTGTATAGAGGTACTTGTCGTAGCCAGTGTTAGATAAGTATGTATATTTATTAAAGGTGTGGGTATAAAGGGTTTAGTTTAATACCCAAAATCAAGGTTGACTACAAGAATATTACGTTTTGAATTTAAAAACTTCTAAATTAGTTGCTTAAATTAAAGTAATACGTATATTCTTTATGTGCTCAAGTTACATAACTAACTCCTTTGTAAGATTCTTGTAAGCTGAACATACAGATATAAATCAAATGATTTTCCTTGTTTTTTAAGTCCGACAGAATTCAGAATGCCGTACAGTTACTTACAAATGGTCTTTAATGACGTAAGCAGACAGTATATCACTTATAATATGCATAAAACTATAAATAAATCATGTCACATAGTATATGACTTGCTGCAAATCATCACGTACGCACAAGATACAATTTGTGGTGAACATGAACACATAAATAATTAACACAAACTTAAAGATGATTTTTGTACATAGAGTATAGTACACACAATTTTAAAAACTGATTATAAGTCAAGAAATTGAAGTAAAAAACTAAAATTGTAAACAAATGTATGCGAATCGTTGCTTTCTCCTTTAATTTAGATATAAACCAAAATTTACTACTACTTAATAAATACCATAAAGAACTACAACCAAGGCCAGCTTGAGAATTAAATCACTTTTAACCTAGTTATTGCCAAAACTTACTGTTAGTTTCCAAAATATTGCAATTTCACAATTGCTGTGCAAAATCAGGTGTTTAAGTACATAGTATAAGCTCTATGTGTGTACACAAACATGTGTGCACCACATAATCTTCTATATAAACTATATCCATATACATTACACTGTAAATCTGACTATGCTATACACACAGTCGAGTTTAGAGTATAATAAAGCGCAGTATATTGCCAATCCTGTATAAGAAAGTTATATGTCAATATTATCAGCATTAAGACAATAAAAATACTTGTGTGTATATGTCATATGTACGAATTTTTTATATATTTCATCAATAAACTCCTGATATAAGTTGTATGAAATACATAATATATTATAATCTACTTAACTACCGTCAGGTGAGTAATTATCCTCATTTACAACTACGTATGTCTAAAGCACTTTATCTTACTTACGATAATTCTAAGCTAAAGTTTCGTGGAGGACTCATCCACTATGATTTAAGCAAACCCATGTCCAATCATCGCAAAAAAACCATCACACAATATATCATAATATATAAAAAATATAGGAAATGCATTATTTTGCTAAAAATAAATGTGCTGTTTAAATAATATCCTGATTTGATTACAGTGTAGATGCATACAAATTGCCAAAACACTTGCATTAGGGGATATAGCCTAAGGTCTCGCATGCATGCCAAATGTAGGATGTATTTTATGTGAAATCTTGAAAACTCTTTCTTTTACACTGCTTAAGCAAGACATATGTTTGAGTAAAAATGTTATGAAATGGGGACCCATTTAAAAAAAAAGATAAATCCAAAATTCCAAATTATTAGAATAAGTATTTGTTCAGTGTTTCAGGAACTGCAGGATTTTTAAGTGAGACTGTTTGGTACAGACACCATATACACTACGACTATACTCGGGTTATAGAAGCTGTGAATGACGTTTTTGCGCTTTACTTTACTCTGAGGAATCGCGGATTGTTCGACGTGGCAAGTAATGGAATTGTATGTAAATTGACAAGATTGCTGTCTTTTGGTTTTGTCAATTTAACTTCTAGTTGTCAAAAAAAGTGACGGAGACTTACCTTTAATAGTGTCAAGTGTCAGATCAAAAGTCAAAAGTAGTGGAGTAGTCTTGACGGATTTTTCCGGACATTTCTTCCAGGTAACAACGATAAATGTTTTATTTAACCCTGTGGTTAATGTTTGTGTAAAGGACGAGTTAATTTACTTTCAACTTTCAACTTACTTTACACTTTACAGAAAAAAATATGTGTGTTTAAAAACGTTTTATTTGGTCTTCAGAACAAAATTCAATCAAATCAATAAGCACAAATACAGTCAACTCTGCTTATGAACTTTTGGAAATAGTTTCCTTCACATTCAACATCTATATATGTAGTATATGTAGTAAGTCTTGAAATTACCTTATTGTTGCATTACAAAATACTAATAGCGTATTGCGTTATACAGACAACAGTACACACGTAATCACAAAAATGAACACATAATTAGCCTATTTCATAAACCGTTAATATAGATAAATGAAATTATACTAACGTAAGAAATGTTAGGTCGTTTAGCAGCTCTTGGGCTGAATCTGAAGCATGAACTGCTGGTGAAGATCAAGCAGCAGCACACAATAACTATGTATGTCCTTTCTGGAAAAGATTTATAAAATTCCTTTCATATTTCTTAGGTGAATCGGTTTCTCGATATCTCATTGGCGACAACATGGGCATTATGGACTGGTACGAAGGGCTTCATATGGTAAACTTTTTGAACTCTATGTTGTATCTGTATGTAATATGTATTAAATGTTTGAATTCTATGTTATATGTATTTTATAATACAATGAAACAACTAATTGTTGCTTTTAGTTTTGATTCCTTAATTAGTATGGAATTTAACATGTGCTCATTAGTACTAGATTCTGTTGATATTAATCTGTTTATTTCGGTTTGAAGGATTACGATGGACAAGCAAGAGCGGAAAAACTATCTAGAATAATCATTCTTCTGTTTGGGGTAAGTTATATATAGCACAATATTATTGATTTTCATACGCAGCCTGATTTTGAATCTAGATATTTATAATGGTATTATAGGTATTTAAAACTAAACATGTGTTTATTTGCATGTTGTATATTTGCAGGCTGTTGGATTTATCTGGGGTTACATAATTCAGCAATTCTCCGAAACCGTCCGTATTTTGGGTGCTGGTTTTGTATTAGCTGCAGTTGTAAGTTACTTTTTTTACTGGTTTTGGAGGTTTTACATGATTTACAGACTACCGTAAATTATTTATAAAATGTCTACTTTGGAAACTATATCATCTTTTTTTGTTGCAGCTTACCATTCCTCCTTGGCCTATATACAAAAGAAAAGCACTCCAGTGGCAAAAGCCACGTCCTGCCAGAAATGGAGAAGGCGAGACACCCGAGAGTAAAGAGAAGAAAAAGAAGAAATGAATTTTACATGTCTGATTTGATGGAATCGATTGGTGGAATATCTGGCTGGAATGCAATGGATCGTTTGATAACTTCTACGTGTACGATTATTAGATACGTTTTTATTTTTCCTTGTTTCCCATAATGATACAATACAAAATTGTTACGTGCGAAAAGGAATATGGAATATAATGTTATTAAAATGAGTAAACATTCATAATATGTAATTAGTTCCCAAAACATTTTAGCTCATTAGATCAACATTGTATAATTAAGTACGCTTTGAATATCGAATCTCGGAGCAGTTCATTACACACCTTTAAGTATTATGCTTCATCGTAGAAAGAATGACTAGGCTACATAAGTACAGTTTTAGTCAGGGAAACATCTAACAATAAGTACTTCGATTACAATAGTCTTCCGGATAACATTAGGTAGGTTTTAGGTGATGTAGAATCAACAAAACTTTGAATCTATATAGTATTAACATACACCACACTCAATTTACGTTGCATGGCACATGAATGTATACAAAAGCAATAGAGAGCCCTAAGCTTAAAATTAAAGTATTGCACGGTGAGTCTTCAGGGGTACATGTTCCTATCATTGAAAAATGACACCTCTGCGCAGGGATTCCTATTTAAAGCAAAATAGAAATGTAGGTGTATCTTAATATTCTTACACAAACATTCTAACAAATTACAAAACCATAACATAACATTCAAATTTTCATAACTTCATTCAATGTGCAGTAAACAAATTATTATAAGGGAACATAACGTGTTAATAACATTTTTAACAAATATTGTCTAAGATGCTATACAGTTTTGGTACACAACTAAACAAAACAATCAATAATACTACATACAACTTTAAATACATATAACAGTAAACAAACTAAAAAACCTTCATACTTTCCTGTAAGTCTAAGCAGAAGTATAGTCCACTAAACCAACCGATTGATGACTTAATGTGTAAGCGTTAAGTCAGAATTTATTAGGTACTCTAACGAATGTAGAAAGTGCTGTGGCTGTGTGTGTGCATTTCATTAGTTCAGCTATAATATCGTGGTTAATAAAGGACAACAATAATTGTGATGTAATTCTACAAAAAGACTCATTGCAGAGTTTATATCTAATGTTTTCTAACATTTAGTAGGGCACACTCATATAGGAATAATAATACTACATATGGTAACTTTCTCTGTATCCATAAATAACCTTAGCTTTAGCTTTTAAGCGTTGCGATATGTGGTACTAAACATGTCGGACATTGTTATTTTTATGTACTATCAGTAATTTTATGCACTTTGTTTGATTTAACGCATTCATTTAACGAATTTAGACTATTTGTATTTAAACAGCTTTAGAGCATTATTTCCCAAGTCCGCAACCAAAACTGACCCGGAACCTATTATTGCGATATCGCTGGGTCGCTTAAGTTTAGAGTTGAAAGAGTCGATTGTTGAAATTAACTTGTTATCTTTAAAGACCTGTACAAAACTTCGCAACTTCTCTGTTCTAGTAGCAACAATTATGCCGTCTCTATCTATCTCTACACCCCCGAATCTTCCCTTGCCTGGTACCTTGATTTCACGATCGAATTGTTGTTGACTGTTTTCTATGTTGTTGATGATGAAGAGAGAAACATCGGCAACAATCACTGTTTTGTTGTTGTTGTCAATTGCTACTCCTCCCAGAAGACCAAAACTATCGCGTGTAATGCAGCTTTTCGGTTTTCCTTCGGAGTCAAATATAAAAATTGTGCGGGCACCGTTATCAGCTACATAGATATTTCCTTTTCCATCCACACAAATTCCTATAGGCTCCACAAAACCGATGTGAGTAAAAGCAGATATAGTTGTTCCGTCGTTTGGAGACATTCGAGTAACTTGCTTGGACCTCCAATTGACAACCAGTACACTGTCTGTGTGAGAACAATAAGTTACTCCAGTGCAGCTCCGAGCCTACAGAGAAAACAAACATTAAAAATTAAGCAATCTCAATAAAATAAAAATGATCATTTATAGAACCTTCATATAGAAGCTATACCTTTAAAGCTTCATTTTCTATCACGCGTTTCAAACTGATTGACTGATCCAGAACAACTATTCGAGCATTTCCTGTGTCCAGCACATAAACTTCTCCATTTTTATTTCGTGCAACTGAAACTGGCTGACAAAGTTCTCCTCTACCCCACACTTTAATAGGATTATTGTGCTGCGACACTTGTACGATAAAATTTTCATCTTTAATGGGTCTCCCAAAAATTGTCACATTTATTTCATAATTTCCAGATTCCATAGGCCTAAATTTAATTGTAAACGTTCCATCTTCATTATCGTCAACGAAAACATCACCCACGGAGGAGTCATTTGGATCTTTTATGACTACTTTGACAGGATCTCCTCCTTCTTTTCTAGGCTGGTTGTGATAATCACGCGTTTCCAGAATTGCTTGGATTTCCAAACCAGCACACAAAAGCGCCCCTGGATCTGTTTTCAATGTGCATAAATGGGGAAAGGTTGTCGATGTTTGAATATTTGTTAAGACTGCAGTTTCTAGTGAAATGAGGTCACTTTGAGTCTTGCAGAGTAGATAAGCGTTTTCTCTTGGATGGCGTAATGATACAAATGAATCTAACTGGGAAGAAAGTTCTGAGATCCGTTTAGTTATGTGCCGCACCTATTGATCAAAGCAAAGGATCCAATTTTACCACATGCAATTTATTTAAACCATTTAATTATCAACATTTCATTACGTTAACACCGTGAACGGCAGTATTAGTATTTACTTCCACTTGGTACTCCAGTCCCTCACAAGTATCTCGAACTTTAGTCTTTTCCTTTTCAATTAATTCCAATTGTTCTTTAAGTTTGTCTCGCTTGACAGAGGCAATTTCTTTAATTTTAGATATATAATTCTGTCTCCGTTTTTCTAATAATACAGAAGCTTCTTCAAACGCCTTTATTGCAACTTCACAAGCAGCATCAGCCGCTGTATCCAAACGTTGCATTTCGTCGGAAACACATTCTCCGGCTTCGTCCAACTATAAAAGTTAATGATAAACACATTAGTCATAATTCTTGAGAACCACAAACAATTCAATCCGTATTCCAAGGATAAACATGCTATTTATGAATTCGTTACCTTTGCAAGACACTCATTTGCTTTGTACAGCAAAATCTCAGACATTCGTTTGATGGCAATCGAAAAAGGGATCACAGTGTGGTCTCCCGTTTGTGATGATGTATGCGGGGAGGAAACACATACAGCACAAAACACAGAATCGCAAGTCTCACAAAAAAGTAGTTCCTACAAAATTAGTATGTACAATATGTATATTAAATACTATTCAATAAAGCTTCATATTTTTAATAATTTCTAATTACATCGAGAAATAGATATATTATAACATCTGCATGTAAAGGTGTCTAAAACTGATGACAAGTGAGGAAAAAGAAACTGCTTGTATTTCGGGAATTTGAAAAATTGTTTACCTGGTTAGAATGGGTGCTGCATTTCGGTATAACTTCCCTGCGCTGAGAAGCCATAAGATCTAGCAACTGATTAACCAAAAATGAAGGCGGAAGTGCTGCTACGCCTCCTCTGGGGACAGTTATTAATTCCCGACAAATAGGACATCTAAATGTGGACGTGTCTCGAGGGGTCGAAACAGATGTTGACGACGAAGATGTCGATGCTGATGTTGTTGCAGTGGTCAAAGAAGACGGTGCCGCCGCAGCTGCAATTCGTCCCAAACATTGAAGGCACACAGTATGTGAGCACACCAAAAGTTTTGGAGTATGTTCCCCCCCATCGTAGGTGCAAAGGCAGGTTCCACACGTCAGAAAGCTTTCATTGAAATCTTCATAATTTATGGAGACTGTTTCCACGAGCGTAGATGTCATTCTGACAACCTGCTCTCCCATATGCGTCCTGAAAAAAATAAATCGGTTTATACTTATTAAAACTTTAGTATACACATACACTACACAATGAAGTTCCTTTTATAATTAGCTAAGAATTAAAATCATGTCTTGTCCTTGACACAATGACACAACGGAGTAAAGTAAGTGAATTGATAGCGAAAGTAAAAATTCTAGAACTTAGAAGTTAAAATCCCAACACGTTAAAGGGGATTTTAAAAATTAGTTAAACATAATTATGTAGATGGAATTAGTCCAAAGCAAAATAACCAGAAATGCGTCTGAAATGGCTTGAGATTAGATGCGAAAATTGAGGGCGCAAGAGATAAAGATGCACATAATGATGTGTGATTGAATTGCGTATAAGTGTGCAAGCTGTAAATGTAAATGTACTACATAATTGTGACAATAATGTCCTGTCACAAGTAAGGCAGAAAAATATTAAGAGATTTAATTGTATTTGACTAACTGTATAAGTAGAAATAACCTGTATATGCAAAGAGCAGTTTACAAGTACTATTCTGTATGCTATTTTTTCACATTTACTTATAGTAGTAATATATAGCGAGGACTCCTTCGTAATTCTTTAACATTTGCACAATAATACCTAGGTACTATAGGTAGGTACTTATAATGTTGTTAAGTACCCATACACGGTGCCTAAAATACTGTAGCTACAGCAGCTACACATCGTGATTTTAGTAAGTTCCTACTATTTATAGCCTATTAGTTAATGGAGCTTTACTGTTAGTTGATTAATGTTTACTCTTTGATGCCTGGTTTTAAACAGGAAGACTTTAGTTTAGTAAAGGTAGAAGGTAAAGGTGGTCAAGATGGTTAGTAGGTAAAAGGTGTATAGTAGAAAAGATTGAAATAAAGCAAAATGAAAAACAAAAAATTACTCACTGAAACGCAACTTGAATCTTATCATCATCCATTCGTCTGGGCTCTTATTTTCCGATCTGAAGCTACTTCTTTCACACATTTAACTCAAAGAGATGCTGATGCACTACTTAACTAAGGAACACAAAATACGCCTGCATGGGTAACATAAAACATGATGATAAAACATTACATGAACAGAGACAGAAAGAGCAACGAAAATAGAACAGATTATACCAGAACCAACTGAACCGACAATATCGTCAACATTATTATCCGAACAGTAGTGCAGACAGTGCAGTAGTTACTACAGCCAATGCATTACATTTGTAACATTATCGTACTAAAACGAAAACTACAGCACAAACTACAATATAAGTAACACTTAGGAAACTTTTATGCTTTAGTAGGTATAATATAAACTGCATGTATGTATCTATCAGCTCGACCTATGTAATAAGTACTTGAATCTGTAAAAAGTAAACGAAGTCAATAATGTGGTCTTTAAGTGACTTTGCTGTGTTTACTCTGTCTCAATGCATTAACAACACTTTTACCCTGGAAAGTTAATACACTTTCTCCAGTTCCGTATTAAGTCTTACAGAGATCGATACTACGTAAAATACGTGACTCGACATAGAATTGTCTTTGCGTCATACTTAAGTAAGGGATACACAGTTTACACAGCAATCCATATACCTTATGCGGTTTTATTGTATCTTTGCTGAGAATTGCGGTCGCTCTCTCAAGTCGCAGTTACTTCAACGAATGGAATAATAATTGAAGTAACATAATCTTCTAAATTTTGTATCACTTTTTCCCCACATTATTCTACTGTACATGTACAGTAAAGTAAATGTGGAAATTTGAGAGCACGTTTCTTTGTTATGTAGTTCGGTTCGTTTTCGTGTTTGGTTGGATTCGTATTTCATTTATTTGTTAGTACTATTATATTATGTAACAGAAAAGGAGATTGTGTAGTGTATACATGCAACTTGTACATTTAATGCTGTGTATTATATTATAATAATGGCAGATCAGCATTATGTTTTTACTGCTAAATGATAATAATATTACATCCGCTATGATGGCTATGACTATTGTATGGAATCTGGGAACAAACTGTTTAGATCTTTTCTGCTCCAAACCTTTCTAGTCACTGAACAAAGGAAAGCTTACAAACAAATATTATCCATATAAACACACCACATCGTAGCAGTTTAAATTGCGTTGTATATGTAGTTGTATATATATTTGCAACGTATCTACACTAAACACTAAACCTGACTACGCATCACATTACACTTTTACATCTAGAGCTTTTTTGTTCATCTCTACTTAACAATAAATACTAAGAATAATGATGTTTGTTATGCTTTATGCCCCTTCTCTTATATAACTTCTACATTCATGGTTATTACACAATATGTACTGATAAAGTAAAACATAATGTTTAGCTATTTTTACTTGTAGTTAAGCTAAAAATTATACATTCATATAACTTTGCATCACAAAGGTGATAGTTTGATCTGTAAATTAAGTGCGAGAAATTATAAACTTCTGACTATAGTAAAAAGCGCGAGTGTTCTTTGTTTAGCTTAGGTTCATCATTTAATTCTGCATACTGCAATAACAAATTTACTACTTTATTGTTATTACTATTGACTTGACAGCACATTCATGTGCTTGCGACTTGAATGTGCGTCTTACGATTTTAGCAAAGGTTTAGTTAACAATATTTATGGCCATGGATGGTTGATCTGTGTACAGTACAGTGTGTATAGATAGAAAACTTTAATTCTGTCAGCTAAATCGTAAATCGCTTGAAATGATATCTTTTTTTCGTATTTATTCACATGTAATCTCACGATAAAGAATAGGCACTTTACAATGAATTACTTACGATTAGTGGATCCAATTTCATTGAAATAAATGCTATTTAAAGTCAATCAACTTATAGCTTTAGATTTATACACAAGTTTCAGTAGATACCCGATGCAATTCAATTGCTGTATGTTACTTTTAACCAACTCTTGAACACTCCTCAGTGTCGTACATTTGTATTATGTCAAGCTAAAGTGCACTAATCAATCTATTAGTACTTAGAAAACGGATAACTGACAGCAATATTTTAACTCACAATATTGTATACCTATGTTACACGTATTAAAAATAAACTATTTTTCTCTACTTCATCCTTAACTAAAGTGTAAACTGAAATGTTCAATCTACCTCCCGTTAAAACGGTGATGTTGTATAGTAACTAAATTTTAACTAATCACATACCTACAACTACAACGAAGAATCGTTCATGTAAAAAGTTGTCTTGCAGTTATAAGCAGCCACAAAGCCTAGAACTAACTTCACTTGATTCGTTACACAAAGACAGTCTAACAGCAATGGAATTATTTGTATTTGCTTACGGTTCAGTTGGATAAAGATATACGAATGAAAATGTAGAATAAAACATGAACTTACTCTGTGGATCAACACTCACATTATTTCGTGGTTGAATCTAGGGATTTATTTAAGACTAGATAATCAAACAGACGTACCTACTCACTTGAAAACTAATCACTAATATTCAGTATTCAGTTTCATCCAGCTGCTTATGGTGGATTTTATTTACCTCATAAGCAGCTGATCTGATGTAAACTGTCTGAGAACACACACACAGTACTAAGCCACTATGTACTACTAGTACTAATATGAACAAGGTAGTCTGTTGTGTACAGCAATATGGATATACTCGATAGACTTATACAGAAGAAAGAAACTGGTGTATATAGATTCACTTTCAAACCTGCTGATGCTGCATGGTTACATTTACAAAGCTTTATCTTGACTTGATGTATACGTACATTCGCAAAAACAAGTCCTCCTGTACCTTCCTAGCTGCTAGTTTAACTACAACGTAAAGATAAATCTTCTATGCCTTGTACTGTCAATTTTGTATGTACATACGTAACGTACAAGTACAATCTAAGCTTAATTCACTTACTAGAAGGTATGATTGTTGCAAAAATGTTACAATGTTTCTGTGAAGTTACATGCTGTAGACACTAGGTAGTTTATATACGGAACTTGGTAAACAGTACAATAATATAATGTACAGAATTACACACTAAACTCAAAAGAACAATGCATCTCACAAATAAACAAACATTATTGTAAGTACAAAACAACGCAGTAAACACGCTGCATTCAATAAACAGGAAAATAACAATATACACATAAAACTGGGCACATGCAGCTCTTCACTAACACATGCAACGATAACAAGCTTTATTTACTATGTGTGGCAAATCAACTTACGTCTCTCAGTCACAAGCATATCAGTGAGAAAAATTGAATTCTCTTAACTTTTATGTACATTACTTACTTCCATAATGCATGATATGTCTAATCCAACATAACTGTTATAGCACACACTACGACTACTGGTCTCACTCACACAGGAATCTATGTCTAACTCTGCTTGAGAACTGATGTCACAATTTAAGTGATATTATGATTGATGATTTCATATTTCGTAAAGCTGTCATAATACTCAAATGTGATCACAGAGTTTAACAATCTAGACTGGAAAGGGATTTATAATACCTACCGTGTATGTACATTAGCCACAAGCTGTGTGTAATGGACTACTGTAATACAAAGTCATTTTTGTAAAAGATATGATCGAAAAGTAGTGTGTGTACATTGTACCGATGCAATAATTGAATTTTCAATACTTAAAAAAGCATTTCTCTTGAGATAGAATTGAAATGTATTTTATATGCCAGAGTATCATATAGACAAAGCTTTTAAGTAAGGGCACATGTTTATAAACAAATAAGACCAGAAAGCTGACTCTATGGATTGATATGCACATAATAAATCAGTAAAATTAAATTATACTACATTAAGCCTCCTTGGGCAATGTTACGAGCTTATCGTTCACAATCAAACTGTAATAATAATAATGTATACACAGTCACAACCCACTATGTACTTATAAACAGAAAGATTCAAGAACAAACATTATTGCAGTGCACATGTTGAGTGAAAAGGATGAAGTAATAACATTATGTCATGTGTGTAATGTAAAGTAAGGATTATTAGTAGTACTTTGCTTAATCCATAAAAATACTATCTTACTAGTTTTATTTGATTTGAAAATTAATGATATCTCAAACTCAAAGTCAACCTGTAGTTATAAAAATGCTTTGGTCATGACTTCAGTGGTAATGGCTTAAAGGTCAAAAGTGTACAAAATAATAAAACACTTATCTATTCAAAACAATTTAGGAAACAGAAAAAATGTTGAGATTTTTAAGAGAATGGTAATAAAGTTTTTTTTACTTACGCTACAGATTCATTTCGTCCAGCTGAAGATTCAAGAAAAAGCTTTTCAAGTTGTGATGTTTATTGGCATTCTGAGAAAATGTGAACGTAGTAATTTATATTGCTTAAACAAAGAACTCTGTTAAGTAAACGGTGGCCGAAAATTGAAATGCATGTACCTACACTAAATATAGTTTAACAAAACCTTGATATTCAGCGTAAATCGATTTAAGTTTTGCAACTTCAGGAGCACGTCAATAATACAGTGGTAGGAAATTGATTGAGGAATCGATTACTAAAACTATTGCCCTTCTATAGACTACTTTGTGCTTTACTTACATGATTCATCGTAGCATGCAGTTTGGACAAATTGTACTGAGCTGTGTGTATGTGTGTGTTGTTTGTTCGTAGTAGTAGTATCTCTTATTAATGGTGCTTTGTTTGTCAAAGCCTAATGGTCTAAAGTCAAAAGGACATTTCTACCAAAGGATTATCAAGGAAGTAACCAAACCACTAATTGAATAAGCAATAACGAAAGTTAATAAATACCTATCTACAATTTCTTCTGTGATAAATGAACCACATGAGCAGTAATTTATGCCACTACTGTCAAAGTGGTATTTCTTAATGTAAATTTGTGAGTACAAAGCAATAAATTAATATTGTGAGCTAATAGATGATGATTCTGTGCTGAAGTGCTTAGATTCTTTGTGGGGTTATATGTGGGAGAGCAAGTCACAAAGAAATGCAAAGCACACAGCAGGTGCTCGTGTGGTATACTTTTTTGTTTGTTTTCGTTGTCGCTGCTTTCACAGCTCGACTTCGACTCGGTTCCTTATACATGTATTATTATTATGTGGGCTTTTCTCTGACTAACTTTATACAACGACAAATATAAGTAAATCCACAACTTTGCTTACAAACCGAGTACATACAATGTAAGCAATGTATGTAGGTATATGGGTAGCAGGACAAATGCTTCATTCTCTACCAAATATATACGAAAGTAAAACTTATTATGTACATCGACCCGACATTAGTGTGGTGTGTAATGTGTATGTGTTTTAGGGATGGAAGAAGGAAAGTTTCCTTATAGGAGTACTGTAACTTATTATTTACAAGAAGAAACCAAAAAGACCTTTTGGTAGATATACCTAAACTGAGTGCACTACTCTTTTTTACTGACATTTTGGTTGAAGCACATACTTGTTCATTACTGGGACTCTGGGACTGTTTCCTGCAAAGGTACACTACATACATACAGCTTTGAAGAAAATACGTGCACCGCAAAATGCAGCATGTATTAGTGTTATAGATTAGGTAGATGTTGTAGAAGGAAAGAGTTTTACTGCACCAAACTAACCAAAGTTTGTCAGTTTTTGGTAAAGCTACGTCCATACTAGCATTAAGATAGAACTGTATAAAGCTATACGTACATACATACCCACAAAAGAACAAATCGGTAATACAGAGTAGTGCTTATTGTACATACACAAACGCATTTATATTATGCATTGTACATTACATACTATGAACACTCAGTCAGTTTGTATATAGAAGTGGCTTTGGCTTTTCCATCGTTAGAAACATGTTATGTCTAATCGTACATTGCACTTTGCTGCTTTCCTGTCAAGATGTTCCATTGCATGTGTGTTCGTGCTACAGGCATTTTTATCCAAACTGAAGCAGCATGCAGCACTAATAATATTACGTCAACAATTACACGAGTATGAGTGGCTCCTGCATATTATATATATGCGATTCAGTCGCACTTGGCATGAATAATATGATAGTTCATAGATATGTAAAGTGTAATAATGTAGCCAGAGCTGCATATTTCCAGCTAAAACTGCAAAGCTGCCCCAGGCTAAACCCTTTGTGGGCTTATTATACCGTCAGGTCAACAGTTTCTCCATTTCATCTGTATAGTACATAGGTATAATATACATACAAAATCATGATGTACATAAAAACTAGAACCCATCGTATCTAAGTGTATTATCTACCTAATACTGAACTTCAGATACAACGTGGAAAAAATATAGTTTTATATATTATTCGTATTAGTAATCTGGCAGTATTATGGACTATGATTATTTGTACCTATATAACTATATATATGCATCCTCGTGTGTTGCATGTTCATTTTTCTCTGGGATTTGACATTTCACATCCATACATACCACATAGCTAGTGTCACAAAAAATTCTATACGAAAAACTATTAGACTGATCAACTTACAAAATGTTACAAAAATATATACAAATATGTACATGCAAATGGTAAAAATTGAACTTTAAAGTAACTTAAAATAGGGTGATGATGACTAAATGGCTTATAAATAAGTACTGCTAAATACTAGTAAGTTGTAAGTAAAGAATAATTTTGCATAGGTATACGTTTATATTAATTCATATGTAGAAATACAATCTGGAATCTGGACAAGATATTGCGTGAAGGCATTAAAGTAATTATTATTTAACGTCATAAAAAACAAGTCCCTATAACATTCAAGCTGACATTTTGGTTTATGTCAACTTAGAACTTAAAAAATAATTGTCATGTATATGCATGTTTTATAATAATATCATCATTTGAAATAAAATTATAGGGATCCCTCAGGGATCCCTGCTTTGATTACACTATTAAATTTTTTGGCTTATTCCTGTATCCTGTGTTAAATGTCGACAGGGCATTGTAAGAAATACAACTGTGAGACAAATCTATGTTGATCTCCTTTAATCATTGCGCCAATTTTAGTATTTAGTTTGTTCGGCGAATAATATTTTTACTGAAAAGTGAAATCATTTTTGCAAACATCAGATCTTCCATTTACAATTTAAATAACTTTGAACTTGATTCCACGTAAGTAATAAACAGTACACAATGGACAGCTCAATTAGCGCTTCATTTTGGGAATAATTAATCATTGATAATGCTTCTTTTTTCTTTAATAATAGACGGGATATAAAGGATTTTATTTCACTACTAAATTCATTGATATTATTAACCATAAGCTACATCAATATACACGAGAACGAACTGACGAACACGGTCAACTGTTTAATTAACAGGTAATTTTTTTAAAATGCTTGATTTTTTATATTGTTTGTCCTCTTCTCTGAATCAAACATTCGTCATTGGTTTTGTAGCAGATCATTTTCAATGTTGAATGTTTGTTGCAAACATAAAACAGAGTTTATTATTTTAAATTTTGTTTTCCTTATAGGTCTATCATCAGTTTAAAAGGTCAAGGGTTCAAAACAGATATATATTTCATATTTCGGTTCTCTCCGACGTTTGACATTTTGCAAAATTCCCTGTCACCTTGTCTTGTTGCTTCTTGGACCGGTATTATTACAAAATATTACTAGTTAGTTTGTTTGTACGTTGTATGTACTATAGGTAAATGCTAAAAAGTTATATAATTTCCATTCCATCAAACTCACAACTAATACAGGCTATTTTGTTAAATCGGTTTTATTTTAGGCTTACGACAATTGAAGCTTGAATGCAAAAATGGCCTATAATTTGAAAGACGAAGAGGAAACAAAGCAGTACATTGAAAATCTGGGCATTGAGTATCGTTTCGGTTGTTACCACGAGAAGAAACCAGAAGGTACAATTATTTAATCATCAACAAAAAATGTTGACAGAAAACAAGGCTGTACCCAGCGGCAGGGAAAGGGCACTAGAGTACCCAATCCCAATTTTTTTTCGCGTTATGCGTGAATTTGGTGCATTTTATGTTGATTGAATTGCAATTTGAGTTGCAATTTGATCAATTTTTTCCCCGTACCAAATCCTGGGTACAGCCCTGTCATTGAATATTTAGAATAATAGTATATTTTATTCTGATAATATAATTCTGGATATAATTCATGAAGTTATATTGATATTTTTGACTTTGACTCTCAAATAGAACAGTATAATATTTCAATTCCAATTCAATCTAAACTCTTTTAGCTTATTAGAGTTATGATAACAAATATTAATAAATGCGTGTAACACAAGTTTCATATGTAAAACCTGTAGAATATCGATTTAACAATCTAAAGCTAGTGAAGTTAATTAAATGTTAAATAACTATATTCAATATAAATAAAAGATGTAATTTTTAACTTACGTAGTATGCCACTTACTTGGTGACTATTTTGAAGCTGTCAAAAAGGATTGGGAAAAAGCTCTAAAAATGTATGAAGTAAATTGTGATGAATATAATTACGGCCATTCATGCTTCAAGTTTGGAAACTATGTATTTGTGGGAAAGGGAGGTGTAAAAAAGGATCACATCAAAGCTGCTGCATATTACGATAAAGGTTGTCAATTGAAATACGCTGAGGCATGTTTACATGCTGGTTTAATGAGAACATCAACTAATTCTCAGGTTTATATATTATGAGTATTTCTGAGTCAGATTAAATTTTTTTTTAAATGTGTCAGCAAAACTACACATTCACTAGTATACACAAAATGTAAAAAACTTGAATAATACTTTTTATTTCCAGTTGGACAAAGATCATAAAGCAGCTTATGACAGTTTTGAATCTGGGTGCTCGCTGGACAATGGGATGAGTTGCTTTTATGTGAGCGGTATGTTTATTGCTGGTGTCAAAGATCTATTCGCTAAGGACATGGCGAAGGCCTTTGAATATTCCGTAAAAGCTTGCCATTTGGGCAATATGTATGCTTGTTCAAATCTTTCACAAATGTATAAAAAGGTCAGTACAAAAATTTTAATAACATACATTTTAATTTGGCAACAATTTAATTTTACGTTTTAATTTACATCCTTTATGTATTTCTTACTTATTACAGGGCGAAGGTGTGGCTAAAAACGAGAAGAAGGCAGAAGAATATAAGGCCATGGCTGTAGAAATGCAAGACCAAGTAGTCAAACAATTTAGGACTATTCAGTTCGAAGAAGGTGCATAATTTTGAAATTAGAAAAATTGTATATGTCAGGCATTTAATGTTACACACTGTATATGCCCTAATATTTTTTAAAGAAAATCATAAATTATAACTAGTCCAAAGTCTGATTAGCCGTATAATAGTTTATATATTTGCCAATATGCAATTCTGCAATTATATCGTTAGAGATATACCTTAATTTCTGAAAACTACAATATTTAAAAAGATTAGTAAAGAGAACTATTTACTACGAATGTATAAAATTCTTCAAATTAAAATCTTAGTTTCAATTCACTATGAAGCCATTGTAAGGCCTCTTGCAGTCCTGTACCATATTTAGTACAACAGGTCATTAGTTCAGTGCGTATGCTTTTGTTGATTCTTTGCAAATTAAGATTTTCATAGATTTCTTCGTAAGACATGGCATGAGGCAGGTCCTGTAGAATTAAGACAGTATATCTCATTACACTCATGACGTTATGATTTTTAATTTAATGATTATTACGAGTCTGTATTGGTACACCTACCTGTTTGTTAGCCAGAATAAGAATAACTGCCTTTGTGCAATCATAGGTGAACAAAAGTTGTTCAATTCGCTTTAATTCGTCTGCAGCTTCTGCAATTCTTTCTCTATCGTTTGAATCCACGACAAACACAACTCCCTTTAAAAATCAACAAACAAGTTGTATTTTTTTATAATTTTGTAAGATGAAGTACAGTACATTCAAATACCTGAACATTTTCGAAGTACAGGTTCCACATTTTTCTTATACCATTCTGACCTCCAACATCCCAAAAGTCAAAAGTTGAGCTTTTATATTGAACGGTCTCATGATTATAACCTTTAAAAAATAATTTAAACAGATCGATCGTATTTAAGTTACTATAAAATATAAGGTATTGTATACAATAATCATATAAAAAGTATAGTATTTTTATTTTCTTACCAATTGTCGGTATTGTGTTAACCAAATCTCCAGTTTTCAGGCGATATAAAATCGACGTTTTACCAGCAGCGTCTAAGCTAAGAATTAGAACCTTTCTGTATCTTTTCCTTCGAGGAATTAATGCACGCGGAATATTAAGTTTAAAGGGTCCAGAAACTTCATTCCCCATTTTCACAGTAGAAACCCCTAAGATAAAGTAGTGTTAATAACTGTCAGCATAAAGTTAACAGTAATTTATTGCCTTTAATGATAGACATCGCATGGTTTTGTTTACGACATACGTAATTTTTATTCAAACTTGAAACAAAAGGTCATTATTCTAGTTCCTAATAAGAATGGTTTTATGTGTTGTCACTGTTGCTTAATCTAGATTCGTCTTTATTACATATATAAAATAATTGAAACATTAATGTCTCATGGAATGTAATTAATGAGCATAACTACTAGAGCTGGGAACGGGCAGACGGTTTTTGAGACCGGACCCATTGTAAGGGTCTCAAAAGCTTTGAAACCCGAAACCGACTCGAAAACCGACAATCAATTTTCCATTATAAAGACCATCCCAGTAAAATATTGCGGGCCCTATTGACCACTTTTATTTTATTATAAGTCTAGCCAACTCAAACCGAACCCGAAAAATTTGCAACACCGTCCTGAATCTGACTCGTTTTTATCTAAAATCTTATGCCAGAACTCATCCCGTTTTCATCTCTAATAACTCTCTAATTAATTTATTATACCTTTTTATGTCGCTTCGCTTGTGTATGAAAAATATACTGAAATATCCCTTTCAAAAATTCAATGAAACAATTCAAAGATACACAGCTGTTGCATATCTTTCATTAGCTAAGAATTGGGTGGAATTAAAGTTACTGGTGAATAATGGGTCCTCTTTCATGTTTTGATGTGATGTTGAAGCTTTTACATAATCATTCTAAACTGAATTGTTATAAATAATATTATTAGCGAGATTAGAGAAAATATGTTACCTGGGATTTATAGCATTTACTGTTTTACGAAATAAATGACAAAATGATGCATACTTCTTTTCTTAGGATGGGGAGAGAGAAATGAGTTTTTCGACTTTTACATAAACAAAATAATGTGAAGAACTTTCTAATAGTAGTTTTAAATAAAAGTTCTTCTCTCTATAATAGAAAACATGTAAACATTATCAGCGTAAACACTGAACACGTGTATGTGAATGTATGTGTGGTAAAGTGGTAATGTATACAAATGAAGTTGTAAGAAATGAGTTTAAGCTTCGCGCTCTTTCACAGTACTCTAAGTGCTATAGTTTACAACGTTGAAGTTATACACACATGGGGTACTGTGCGTTTAGCCAAAACGTTACCCACAGAATTCGGCACCGAAAGTATAAGTATTAGTTTTAACATCTCAATTCTTTGGTGTGGCAACGTAGCCCCCGCACTACTTTCGCCGACTGAC
>JAQFYB010000015.1:0-120357 GCA_034694085.1 Pogonognathellus longicornis
GTCATGCACGCTTCAAAATCAATACAGCTCCTGTTTCCCCAGCAGAGCAGAGTATAAGAATAAAAGAGCATACAGTCGTTGTTAAAAGAGTCTTGTGTTTTGCATTAAAATCCCTTTATACTTTATGCAGTAAAAAGGCAATGTCTTGCCCAGGTATTGCACAGTGTGTACAGTGTAGGTGAAGAAAGCAGGTATGGCATTAATTTGCAAACGAGAAACAGTTTGGTTTTATGTATATACTGTAATAATGTGTAGTGAACTATGGCGCTGCAGAACTTCGTACTTTATTGCCACACTTAAAATTACAGGACCATACATACCTAATACTATTACACTCTTGTGCAGAATGAACATTAGCTACAGTCCCTTTTATTGCACATACGGTTATTGTAAACCTTTAATGTGTACATACGCCAACTGCCTTATTATTATACATTCACTTCAGACTGCAACCCAACGTGTAATAAGTAACGTTAGGTAAGGTCCAGTACAAGTACAACTTGAATTCAAGTATATATGAAACAGGTTGAAAAATGCTCATTTGCATACGCACTTTAAATTTGTATGCATTTTTCGAGTCATTACAAAATACATGAAAAATATCATTTACGTGTAGCTGTTTGATACATATTTTTAAATTGAGAAAACATTCATTAATATTTATGTGGTTTATTTATTTATTTACAATTTACAAACTTATTCATTCGAATACTTCAAAAAGAAAAATTTGAACCTATTAATACTTTTCATACAATTGTTAATATTGAATCTCTAATATTAAATGGACTTTTTGTTTATTCTGACACTTTTAACGTTTCCATTTATTTTCTATTTTTCATAGAACTAGAACTAGAATAGAAACTTACTATTTCTTTTTTGACCTAATAAGGAACAACTATAGTAAGATTTGGTGTTTGATTGCACATGCTAATCAAAACTCTCAAAAGTCCCATAAAAAATTACGCACACAATTTAGAACTTGGAATTTTGATCAGGAAATCGACAACTTAAATAAATTGTTTAAGTTACAACGTATGTGTGTATACAATGAATGCAAACATACGATAAGCATGTTACATTTAAAACAACATAACACTTACATTTAGTAAATTTTGCTGTTTGTAGTTATTATTTGTTTTGATACTGCCAACCTGCTAATTAATGTGCATATTATTATTACTTTATTACACCGTGCACACTGCAATGCAACCCCTGTCATTACATATTTAATAATAAACGTTAGCGCATTCATAACATATGTATCAGGACATAGGTCTGTGCATCCCGTGCAACATGCCACGACCCTGTACACACTACTGTCACCACATAATACACGCACGCACAATTTTTCTTTTCCCCAAACCTCACTGTTCTCTTACTTACATGAGTTACATGCATACAATCTATATTGAAATGCAGACTACTGCAAAGTGCATGCAAAGACTCATAAAAACGCAAAAATAAACACTGCGTTTTCCATGGCATAGAATAATGTAGAAAGCTGATATATCTGTAATGTGTAAACCACAAGCAGGTAATGTTAAATAGTTCCACGAGATCACATACATGTTTTTTACATGAGACAAAAATGCCTCTGGAGATGTTCCCTTGTTTTTGTTCAACTTTGTTTTTATGCGATAGTATATTTAGTTGCTTTGTTCAGTCGAGAGGGTTATTTGCGTCTTAACCACAAACCTAAAGACTTAATTTTTACTCACACATCTTTAACTCCAAGGAATGAATACGAGCACATAATATAAACACAATGTATTGCAGTGTACCACTAGTTTTTGTTTAAAGATACGTAATTTAACGTGTAGGTAGTGGCTATGTACCTTAATACAATGTTTTAACCCTTTGCCTAATTTAGACACAGCTGTACATCTACAATTGTAGCTGCATACAGCGTGCAGTGTGTAATTATATCATTTAATAATTTACGCTTATGTCTGCAGAGTATTTATAAGTACTGGGGGAATTCTTGTGCCTATAGAGAATCTTTGTGTATAAACGAAAGATTTTTTACTTATTATTAATATTTTACACACTCGTAAGTAGAGTCTGATTTTTTCTTTTGGGTTATATTCTGTATACAGACAGAGACGATTATGTATAGCATAGCATGACTATCTTGGTTATCTTGTAGCTCGAGGTAGTAGTAACGGATTACATGAATGAAACACTTTTGAACTATGTTTCAACTATACAAAGATAAAATATGATGAACATGGCACAAATCCAAATCAGATTGTTTCCCGTGATTTTTATTGCGCATACCTAGGTATTTATATTGTATGTATCTGTATCTGATGTATCTTGTTATATCTGTCAGTAAATCAATATGGCAATTTTTATTGGCAACAAAAGGTAACTAAACTTCAGCATCAAAAATCAATAGCAAGCAGAATCTTATCTCTAATATCTGCATGAAGGTTAGGAGAAGCAAATAATAATTTCATTACAAAATCTTTACCTGTCGGAAGATACTTGAATCGTAAGTATTATCATCATCAGCAAAATAGACGACTCCATCGTGAGCATTTTTTCTGAGCCACTCGATGGCTGCCCGACGTCCTCCGACCCCACGGGGTTTTCCCACAATCCTCGTATGAGACTTCGGAGGCAAAGATTTCAAGAGAGTGTAAGTCAATGGGAATTTCCTAATGAAATTCTTCAAGTCTATTAAACTGGCTTCAGTCCCTTGACTCACATCGTCAATCACAATCCAATGAACAAAATTACTAACAGGAAGAAGAGCTTGAGCCACCCGGGTCAATTCCGGCTTTTGCTCGGGTCTGTAATAAGTCGGAGTGACAACATACACAATTACACTATCAGTCGCAGAAGAATCACCCGCTCCAGCAGCAGAAGAAGAAAGTAAAACTGTAGTTTTCGTTAATCCAGCATTAACATTATTTGCATTACTATTAATATTATTATTTTCACTATTAGTTTGCAGAAGACGCTTATTATTAAGATTAACTAATCTTTCACTATTAGTTTCCAAACTTCTTCCTCCGGATCTTCTTCCTTCGGCCACCAATTGTAAATTATCTCCATACGTGTAAGAACTCTCGGAGATCTTGTTAGTTCTCCCTTCCCTATTCAAACTACCACTAGAATGAACATTATTGTTATTACTATTACTGTTTGCATTTGTAACACTAGCTTCTCGACACGGTTTGTTCGAATATTCTTGCTGGAGTAACTGGAGAGACTGCTGCTGGAGAAATTCCTGTTGGGGATTATGGTGTGTGAGAACAAAAGGTGATGAATCAAATCCACGACCTGAAGATGTTGACGTGATTTGTAAACAAATCAAACAAGTCATCACTCCCAGTCCGAAAAGAATGAAATTTAAAAGCAGGCTCCGGACCTAATTTACATAGGAAAAAATGTATCTATTAATATTATACTTAAAAAATTATGTTCATTATGTTTTATTGAATTGCATGAATTTAAATATTATTATGTTCTATAGGAGAAAGTGTTATGCTGGATGCGCTATTCAAATTTTTCGTACCCGAGTCCGCCACATTTTGGAACCCATCGATCCGACCGAACAGCGTGCCAAGACTGAGCTCCTCAACTGAAATGAAAGAAAACCAAGCCGACCCGTAGTAGAAATAGTAGAAGTTTCATTCTGCAACTTGGTCTCTTGTAGTAAATTCAACTCAACAACGGAATTGAACGAACGAAAACTTATTTCTGTGTCTCTCTCACTCAGTCTCTCTCAAATGCACGTAGTTTGTATATCTATGTACATACATACAAATACAAAGAGAGCCCTGTAGTAGCTGTAGCAGTGTAAATGTAAAGGCTGTAAAGTAACACACAGTAGCTTTAGATTTAGCTTCACTTTATTGTATAGGTATTTGTATTATATAAAGCAAATGCATGCACACAGTCTCTCTCTCTCTTTCTTTCTCACTCACACAACTCCTTTACAAAACTAACACTAGTACAACTGAAACTCTCGGCACATATAAAATACAGACTCACATAACATACAGACTCAAGTCACTCAACATGCTAACACTAACACCGAAATGAAAATAAAGCAACCATACGCATTGTAACACTACTGACTACTGACAACTGCTACACACAAACAGTAGTAGTAAAAGCTAAAGCTAACTACCAGTCTGCTAAAGCCAAGATATACACAGTACATGGAATAGATGCACATAGGAATATTATTGTTGTTAAAAGTCAAGTCAGTTGGACAGCGGCAAATGTTCCTTCACTTTACTGGCTTGGCTCCTAGTATAATACTAGACTTAGTTCCCTCTGTACTTTACTTTATCCTCGTATTCCTTAACTCAGCGTTTTGTCTGTAGTGAAAATGCTCTCTGAAATGCTGCAGTCAACTTTACTTTACAACTGCTGCAGAAGGACGCATTCACATACTACCACTACAATCCCATGCCAAACACTAATGCTATTATAACATACACCTTTAGGTACATAAGCAACTACTAGTTATACATGAAGATAAACTTTTATATACACTTCTATAAGTTATACACTGTGAGTGTGAGTATGTGTGTATGTATGTGTATACAAAACATAACAGTAAGTTATATTTCAGACTTACTAGCGAGAAAGAGAGAGAGAGTTGAAATAGAATCCCTGCCTGTACCTTAGAACTCAGTCAGTTACGATAAGTAGAGGATAAGCACCGCAAGTACGTAGTCTACAAATACATAACATACCCTATGGCTATGTGTTTTGAACAGAACAAGAAACGCAATAAACGTACCTATGCCACTTATTCAGTCACAGTACCCCTTATTACACAACCTACTATTAACCCATGCATTTCAAAGGTAAATGTGACCCTCCTCTCCCTCTTTCTCTCTCAAGTAGTCATAGCACACTACAATTTTTATGCACCATGTACATTCTATGACTCCTATGTGCATTTTGTAGTAGGCTTTCTCTGTTTATTATACAGAGAAAGATATAGCCAGAAGTGATACAACTCTAAGAGTTTCGTTTTGTGTCGTAAAAGAAAATTAGTGATGCTAGGTATCGGTATCGTATGCTGAGGATTCTTTCTTTGGATTTCAAGAACCTTATACACTCGCTTAAAAATGAAGTTAATAGAATTTATGTATAGTGTTATGTAACTTAAGGTGTATGTATGCAATATAATTTTTTATTAAGAATGTACCTCGGAACCTCTATACACTTACACTACTACATACAACATAGGCATAGAATATACAAAAGATAAAAATTATTTAGATACACAAACAAACTTAGTAAAAATATTTCCATAAAAAAAGTTTCATGCTTTCAGAAATTCTTGAGTGCAGACAAAAACAAGAGACACAGACGGTGGTGGAGAAAAACTTTGGCATTTTAATGCTAGTTGCTGAGTGAGTTTAGCTTAAGCAAAGTTAGTAAAAAGTATACTGCGAAAAAAAGGTTTTCTTTATTATGTACCTAGACGTGTAGGACTGTAGGAGGAGAATTATCTTTTCACTGTCTCGGGCACATTTACTTTTAATATTATTAATGTTTGTTATGGACAGTAGGAGAATAAAATGTAATTCGAGTAATAGTCACAATTGGGACAATGCAGTAGAAGAATGCATGTCATAATAAAACATTTCAGCCAATATCATTCTCCACTAATGTAAAGTACATAGCACATAATACAGTTACAGTGTTATGTTAGTTTTATATTATGTACCCGTATAATACACTAACTTAGTTTTGTGCATAGCTACTTTGTGTGTTATAAAAAAGTTTGAGTTTGTTAGTTGGATGCTATAGTGCATTAATGTAAATATACGAGTTGCATGATAAGACTGCAGATGAATGAAGAGTACACGAAGAAGAAGGAGAATTATTTGGAATTGGAGCATTATTTTCGCATGTAGCAATATGCTGATGATGTATGAAATGATAGGACGAAGTAGAATTCAGTGTCTCTATGTGTGGGGGACAATGTATGGAAAATATACAAAGATATTATAACACCCTTTTTACGTCTTTGTGTGTGTTTGTGTGTTTTGCAGTTTGAAAAGTGGAAAAATAATATTCTGCTCTCTGTATATATGTAGTGTTTTGTGAATAAAGGAGTAGTGTAGTAGTGTGGGTAAAGATAATGCGTACTACGTGCAGTGTATCTGTGAAATTATGATTTTGGCTACTTCCCTCCTGCTTTCTTTTCATCTGGTCTTTGTGCTGCTGTTGCTGCTGTGATGAGACTCGGGGAAGTTGCACTTAAATGCAAAAAACTATTAAGGCGGTTCTTTGGCAAGACATAGGCGGTAGAATTTTGCCGCATTGATATCCATAAGACTCTTCTCTTGTCGGTAGCATTTGTAGTAGTATTAGGTCATGTAGTACTACATGCTCTGTCATGTCATGCATTCATACAACCCAAAAACTACTCTGCAATGCCAATACAAGCACATACTAAGACTTTTACGCGATACAATGTCCTATAGAGCTACGTGCATAGGAAACACTAAATTATGTCGAAATAAATACTAAGAAAGGAAGTCCAGGAGCCAAAAAGTAGAAAGAAAAAGAAACGTTCTTTGTGTACTAAAATGAAAAATAAATACAATATGGCAAAAATCGCGTTGTACTGTATATGCTGCCTTTAAAAAGTAAGCATACATTTATCATTCTACTCATTTCAATCAATATTTTGTTTCATTTGAGTTTTTTAATAAAATCTGTCTGTGTTGTAATTTAATGACAAGAATTTAATACAAGAGAACTTTTGGTAATTGACACGAGCTGAAATTTCTTTAATTTGAAAAATGATACTTAGTAGGTTATGGTTATATAGGGAAGGGAATATACAAAGAGAAATAATTAAATGAACGTGTATAGGGTACACAATGTATTCAGGAGTTGAGTACAAAGGCAGAGACTAATGTTGTACTATGTAAGTTCGTAATGTAAATGTGGCGTATATATATTTTATTTATTCGAGACAGACTGACACTAGTCGTATCGACAGTCTCAGTCTCAAGCAAAGTTGTGTATTTTGTAACTTTATTCGCAGTGGCTGCCTTCTCATGTGTCAAGTCAGTTAGCCAGAGAGTTTCAGACAGGTCCGCACGTTTTCCTTCCTTTCATTCGTTCCTTTTGCTCTCATTTCCTAATTCCAACCTTTTTGTTTTATCATTTATGAGACAAAGTCATGCAAGGATGACACAACAATGAAATATGCACTCCAAGTCAGCTCAGACAGTGACTCAACCTTGTTATGTCACTTTGAGCAATATTTCCGTACAAAACCTTACTAAAGCAAAAATAACCTACACTAACGAACTCGTTAGCCTTTCAGACGCTCTTTTTTAATAGTTTACTTTGATATTTAAATACCTACTTGAAATGCAAGCTTACAATGACCAACCTAATTGAATTCTCGAATATAATTTTTGCAACTAAAAATATTTGCACGATGTGAAGAAGTACATGTAATAATTTTGCACAATATTTTTTAAATGCAAAAATATACGGTAGGGTTGGTTTGTGGTTGTAGTAAGTAGTAACTGCGTGCTGCATGTGTATGTTTTACACACTCGCACAAAAATGCATTGTTTTATTCTTTGTGTAGAGTTTTTTGGCCCAGACGTAACAAGTCTCATTATTTATGCTAACAATTGTAGAAGCGACATGTTTAAATAAATCTTGATTTAAAAACGACATATTAAATTGAATACAACACGTAATGTAATTTAGCTTTAAATCCGTAATCTACCTACATGTCGATAGTTCTCAATCCTATTGTGACTCTCTAGTAGTCTGTACATAATATGCCTAAATAAATAACCACATGTAAAAATATGTTGTGACAATTTGTAGGTGAAATACTGTTGTAAATAATGCAATGTGAGGGCGTGGTGGTTTATACCTGTAGATATAATACCAAGATATCAATGAAATTACATGTTTGATACTAATACACAGTTCAACAGCAAATTACATGGGCTTTATGTCGGAATTTTGCTGAAAATAGCTTCAACTATCTTTCTACTGATCTCTATTGTCTCCATACACATACCATGTACAAGTAGTTATAGCTAACCCTACACATAATAAATCTAAGTGATGCTATACCCAATACGATTAGAGAAGAGTCAAGGTTTTTTGCTATAAAAAACCCCCAGTGTAAAATTTCGTCCATAGACACATACAATAATATAAGAATACCTACACAATACAATAGAAACTGTACATACATAAATCCATCCATACTCACATACTACAAACTGTAAAAAGCCCAATCATAATATCGGTTTGAAGCCAACAAAGCAACCAAAGCCGCAGCATGCAAAGAAAACATAAACACATTTTGCAAAAATGTCCAACTAAGCCGAGTGTACAAATATAGCATATACTCTGTATTAAATGTACATACATAAATACACCTAACATTCATGAAAGTAGGAATTCTCACATGTACCTACACACTACAATCATACATAAACACAAGTGTTACGTAGGAAATCAAGCAAAGTAGTACTAAAGTCACCTGCGATTCTTCATAGAGACAGGTGTGTATGTAGCTGTGTAATATTGAACATTATTGTTGTACAACTTTTCTTTCTGTCTGTCAACAGCCCATCATCGCTGTCAAGCACACCACACACGCATCACACATTAAACCACAGCACCAATATCAGCACCGCTATCATAATAATAGCCAAACCACACACAAAGTTGTATGTAGAACAAGTATTAGTATATTATTACAAGAAAGGGTGAACCCTGGAAGACCAGAATCATTTTAACTTATATACTGATGTTCTGAAACTATACACTGTGAAATGAGACACGCAACGATATAGCAATAATCCAGCTGAATCACTCAATGACATGACACAGAGACACATCCCAGGACAACACCAGGCTTGTCAACGGTATTTTTCATGAATATAACATGAAAATGACTTGTACGAAAAATACAAGAGACCAAAACAACATTCATCACTTTTCTTATGTAGCACAGCACATGTTTAGTATACGAATTCCCAAGTTAAAGAATAATGCGGAATTAAGTAGTTTACTGGTGTATAAGACGTTGGCGAAGAAGAAGAATAAGAAAATCGTGTGTCAAGCAAGGGACGACGAGACAACAACTGTGTACAGCACTCAACTTTAACTGACAGGTCATTTCCGAGTCTTATTATTCATCTGTGCATGTCTTGTCTAGGCTCAAACAACAAACACACACGTAACGTAGCGCAGTAGCTGCCCCCGGTCGAACATCTGAATTTCTCAAGTGCTTTGTCCTTTCCTTCTTCGTCTTGTGAAATATGAAAAGAATCCAGAATACCAAATTGGTATTAGACTCGAGAGTTTTTTTACTGCCACTTACCGATATTTACAACAGCATCGGTACATAATGAATTGTCTGTGTATAGTGTATTGCATATACGTATACCTACATAGGAATATTCAATGTAGTGATATTGTGCAGAAAGATTTCCTTTTCTTTTCTGTCTTAATTCACTTTGAAGCACATGTTTGAAACGAAAATGAATTTTGGTTAGGCAGAAAATTGATTTTCGTAGAAAAACAGAGTTTTTGTCTGCATGTGATGGTTGATGTAAGGAAATATGCTGAAATTTCAATTCTGTGAGGATTGGTGTAATAAATTCAAAGTACTTTGTAGTTTAAGCGTCAGTGCTATACTATTGTGATGTATACTACTGAGTGTGTTTATATCGAGATGAGCAATATCAGTGTGGAACTGAAATGGAGAAATCAACTACTACTGCCCTGCTGTCAAGTCTGCTTTGAATTATATAACTTTAAATAAATGAAGTCACGGCTAAAACATGAGTCTTTCTGTATAAATCCAGTATGCATACCTAGGTTGGTATAGGTAGACACTACGAATGGTACCAATACGATTCTATAATATTTTATGTGCTACCTTTACTGTGTATTAAATTATCTCCTGGTTAGTAAAACACTAAAGCTACCTTTATAAATAATACGAGTATAATAGAACTACGTACTTATGAACAATGAACAGTTCTGTATATGCATAATGCTTTATAAAGAAAGGATACATAATGTAGAGCTATTTTATATACGAATGTATGGGATTTCACAAGTTCTGAAACATCCATAGGCCGAGTTGGCTCCTTGGGTTATGGTTTTCTTATCTTTCATGCAGTGGAGTATATATTTGCTGTGTGCATTAGTAGACGAGCTTGTTTCGCAATTTTTTCTGTGGTTCAGGTCCAGAGAAATGTTATGAATGCATAAAATAAGCACACAGAATGATTTCATAAAACAAAACAAGAGCAATGTACATAAAGCCTACTGGAAACACACTCGTTCTATACCAATATAAGAAACTTGCACTCTTCTCTCTCTCTGTATGCGGTAGTGATACAGCGATGTTATATTGGGTACCTACCTTTACTATCGTCTAAATCTCTAGCGAAGGCAAACCGGAAATAACATAAACCTCTTTTTATTACAAATTTTCCATCAGAATTCACCTGAGAGTTTATAATAATTGTTATCATAAGTTACTTTAGACTCAGACTACTTTTTCTATACACAAACACGTACATAAGTGCATAGGTACCTTAGCTAGTACCTCCTACATACAATATATACATATACATCCTTATTGAATCTAATACACATACAAATAAATACTAGTGCATGCTTTAGGACTTATTATGCATTGTATCTATATATACAGATACTACAATTGTATGTACCTTTGTATGTACCATACACAATTACCATTTAAATACCAGTATTAATAAACACAGCCTTGTATACAGATAGAATAACGAGTATAACATAATTGTGTACTTGCTGACTCGTACACATATAATGTATTATTTAAAAAAGAAGATAACACTACAAAGGATTTTATAGATTCCAGAATCAGACTCACCACACCAGAAGGCATTGCATAGACAGAAATAGTGCAACATACAAGTATAAGAATGACGACAGTGAGAAGGGATGTTGTAGGAGTGTTAGAAGAATAGTAGCACAGCTTTTTTGCATTTCTTGTTTCTTTTGGACAAGAAAAGACTAAGGTGGTGGTAGAGGTACTTTTCTTTAACTCTTAGCTGCATCAAGCATTAGAGCAGGCTAATGTGTGTTTAATGCAATCGCACACAGAACCAAGTGCATTGCATATGTCAAACTATAAATAATGCTTTTATACGCTACAGCTATATACACAACGTTTTTCATGTAGTTCTCTTCACTTTTTGTGCATCTGTACATACAATACCACCTTACCTACCACTACATGTATTGCATTGGTGTGGATTTGCTGGTCATTTTTACAAAAGATTCCCTACACAATATACGACACGTACTTAGCTTCGTAAAATATAATGTGCCTGTTGTAAACACATTGGCAATGTAAAATTTTACATACTTGGGTACTTATAAATAAAACCTTGAATTCTTTGAAATCCTGTTGTGCACACACTTGCATTTGTATATACACTGATTGCTTTTTGTTGTCCATTGAGGACAGTTTGTATGCTATAGAGAGATTGTAAAAGGTACTTGTATTTTGTGTGCTGACTATTCTGTTGAGATTCCTGCTTGTAGAATGTATGTACAATCTAAAAGTAAAAAACTATTGCGAATTTCATACTTGTATGTATTTGTATAAATGTATTTTGCAGCAAAATGGATCTATTAGAAAAATCTGTATTTAATTAATGATGAACGATGTTCGTTTTAAGTTGAGGGGGTGGTGGAAGTAAAAATGCATGAGAATGTTTCGAAGGATATAAATCATGTATAGTTATTTTTACATTTGAATGTCTTGTATTTCTCAAAGGGTTAATGAAATTGAAATGTATCGTTGATGACTTAAATGATAAATTGAATTGTAAGTGCCAATGTAAATATAAATACTAAATGAAAGATGGTGTGATGGGAATAGCAATTAATGAGATAATGAATTTTTTTTATAGTACAATGGCATTTTTCTTTCTGATAATGAATTTTAAAGTATATGCCTTGTTTCATTTGTCATACGAATGATTGATGATAGAATCCGAAAAAAGTAAACACTGCGTATGGATATGGATAATTGAAATTGTTAACCAACAGGATCATAGAGTCATTCTAGAATCGATTTAAAATGTAGGCAGAACCAGAAGTGTGTTTTGTAACTTCAGATAATAGGACTTGCATTGTATTATGTTAGTTAATTGCAAAATTAATACTATTTGTAATTTGGTATGCGGAAAAGCAATTAATAGCAAATAATTTCCTCAGAAATTCCGTTTCAACGTAGTACTTGAGCTTCGTAAAGTTAAGACAATTATGTATTAATATGTACGTGCGAGTTAAGTAGAACAATAATTTAAGTAGGCATTTTATTTTACAAACGTAATTGCATAGTACTTGCATGGCATAGTGTAGTAATAATACTGACAGTTTTGTACAACAGTGTTGTGAATAGCATATAATTATTTATGTCTATTCATAATACAGATACTTACAGAGAGGAACCTCCAGTGTGCTTTATTATACCTTTTAAGTATGTATTCATAATAATATCATTACCTTTACCTTCTTCACGCATTGATACACTATTTACATACACAGAGACAGATATATTTAAACTAAAATAATTGTTCTTCTACCAAATATTTCTAGCTAATAAAATTGTGCACAATTCACTCACAGACATCAGAATACATACGCTATTTTTTGTTAGTTCACCTAAAAATAATATAAGTAATTAAAAGCAAAAAATCTTTTAAAAATCTTACATAGGTAGTATACATGTAAATATATTTTTGCCCAAATGGTTTATAAAGACGTGTATTTTAGTAGAAATGCTGCCTTCGATTTGTACATAAAGTAAAAAGGTAGGCCCGTGTGTATTTACATTAATATCATTACTTACATAGGTAATTCTTTTTCGGTATAAGCCACGTATAATTTCTACCTCTAAGGGTTAAAGTGTTGGCACATTCATAATGGATTATTATAAATAACCTTGGGTTATCATCTTGGTATTTTTTCTTCTGACACTTACATATACTTAAGTTAATGTATTTACTATGATACAAGAGTGTGTTGTACTAAAACACTTATTCGCTAATGTTACCCACACCATTTTCCAGGAGATCGATATTCTATTGATACGCTTCTCACTCACACTACGAACTATCCTCACTCTATTCTTCTCTAATACTGCTACAGTTTCTCCTGGTACAAATACTAGTAATAATATTTCAAAGCTTTTTTAATATTAGTGTGTTGCTGGAGAAGTGGTAGCTGCTGGTATTTAATGTGGCACAAGGATAAAAAGACTCCCATCCCATTTTTTATATTCTAACTACTAACTAGCAACTACCTCTATAGTTTGTCCGTGTGTGTTGTTGCTTGAAATGTGAAATCGATAGATTAATGCCAGTGAGAATGTAGCAGTCGTAATATTAGTACATAGGTGGTCCGTTGGTGTACTATAAGTACACCCTGACCTCCCAAACCCAACCCAACTCATTCCGAACTACTTTTACCACTCAATTGGCACAAAAACTTCTGAACCGTTTCCCCTGTCATATTATACTTATATGTGACATGCTTTCTTATAATTTTTATACCAGAATCCATATTTTATGTAGCAGCATTCGTTATTCCTATATATTTGTATGTAGTACTTAATACTACACATAACTGTACACATTGCACACAATTTCAAATAAAACTATGTATAGAACTAGCAAAACGAAAAGAAAATAATGTCGATGTAATTTCTCCATTGTTGTGTATGTAGAGATGTTTAGGAATTTTATACTACATGTGGTATTTTGCATATATAGGAAATCGAGTAGTAGGTCAACTCTAATCAGGAGAAATAAAGAGAACATTTTTCTCCACTTTTGCTTTTCCGTTACTAGATTTTGTTTATACTTCTATAATACCTTATTGGCTAATTTTCATTCCTTCTTTTTGGGCTTCTTGGGATTTCTGGAGCGGGACTTGGCTTTGCATAAGGGGCAGATAGGAGCGTTGCGATGAATCTGCTGATGACACGACAAACATGACTTCATGGGTGGGGGTTGCTGCCTGAAAATTCACAAATGACCATTTGTTTAGTAAATTACAAAAATTAGCCCAGTGTTTAGTTTATATCAGTTTCATTGTAAAGATCTGTTTCAGTGTAAATCTGTGCCTCATTTGACAACACAGAAATTCATATGTGGCCAATAATACTTTCATCTAATCTATTCATAAAATTAGTCATTTAGTATTTTTCAGCAAGCTATACATACATGTAAACGGCTGTGAAAATAAAAATTCAAAAACAATGAGCTTTACGCAACATTGTAATGCCATTGACTACAGCAATGAACTACTTCTTGTTGTACATAGTATGCGACACCATATGGGATGAAATTATTGAAGCATTTACTAATTGCCTTGACCTAACAGTGTAAAAATATCCATGTTTAAAAATAGATTTTCTGTAGTTATACCTAATTATTGACCAGACTCATAATTTTCATTTAACGAAATGTCTGTTGACATCTTCAAAGGAATTATCTTACAATTTGAGTTATTTACATAACTGAATGCTGACGCATATAAACCCTACTTTTCTTTTGACAATCAGTTCGTTTGGCCGAGTCACAATCGTATATATTTAATACCTATACCCTAAAATAGACATGACGTTCATGAAAATGAAGGCAAAGCAAATTAAATGAATTTACAAGCTAAAAGCAATTCATGCACAAATACAGTAAACATAATCTGTTCACGAATTTGTCTTTTATAGTACTTCTTAAAGTTTATATACATATTATACTTAAGTATTTCATTTAGTTTTAACTGCTACTATGTAGAGATAGAATATGGAGATAAGGAAGTCAACTATATATAGTAGGAGAGTAATTTATTATGATACACTATCTCAACTGAACTGCTGTACAGCACAATTAAACTGTGACAGAGCCCAGCAACAACTCTGAGTCTTGTAAGTCAAGAAACGAAGGATGATTGCAAAACAGAGTTCCATAATAATTGTTGCTGGTATTACACTTGAAGTTTAAGTTGAGGAAAGAAAAAATGAAATAAAATTTTATCTGCGACAAGCTAAGTTGTTATTACAAACTCAAAGGCTGGCATTTTGTCGCAATGAAGTTGCTGTGCTGCTCTTGCCGTTGGCGCAGCAGAAAATTGTTTAATTTTTATTGCGCTATGGATCTGGCTCTACACCCAAAGACCATCAGCTGCTAGTTCACTACATACTTAATTTAATAGAGCAAATTAAGTCATTATAAACACATTAAGACGAAACGTTGCCATTTATCATCCTTACCGTTGGTTCGAGCACTAACTTTATAAACATTTCTCGTTAAACGCCGTTACTTACTTCATTGTATGTTTTCTCACGACAAGTCTTATATTTTATAGCTCAAGCACATACTTGTCTTGTTATAGCTTTCCATAGAGTAAGCCTTGATCGATGACAGCTTACTTAATATAAGATACCTAGATTTGTCGAAAATATCTCTGGAGATACTGTACTGATGTATTAAAAACTGGCATAAAATATACAAAAATATATTTAATGTCCCAAAGTACAATTCAATAACCTACCTAGGTTGGTACACAATGAACCTCTACTTTTATGAAAATACACTTACGTACATAACAGCAACATTTTAACATTTACAAATCTCAAGAGTTCATAAATTTTTTAATGAATTAAAAAGCAAAAAAATGCTTCTCCATTATTAGAAAATACACACTACTAAAAAAAGACAATAATAACATTAATGATTGATGCATTTTGCATTGAGAAAGTGAACTATCTTAAAAAAAGATTAGGTTCTTAAGATGTGTACATCATTATAAAAAGCCATAATTTGTAAGTTTTTCTAAAATGTAGTCACAAAATACTCTAATATCAAAACTTCTGTTTAGGTACCTATACCTAATGGGTAAACATTAAAAAGTCTATAAGATTTGTCTTAACAGAGCTATTTACACAAACATAATATTGAAGATACCCATAGTGTTACCTACATTAAGGAATATTAAATCAATATTCATCTACCTAAAAATTTGTGCAGTGGAAGTGGATTTGGTCTAAAAAATTAAGAAATCCACTTTTTCTTGCAGTATTGATAATTACTACCTATTGTAACTATATAGGTGGTATGTACAAATACTTATTTGTAAACCTGTGTAATACATACCAAAATAGAAACAGCGAAAACCGATAAAACGGGATGTATCAATACGGAAATGATAATTGTTGTTAAATTCTTTACGAGACACGAGGAAATTGATTGAAAGTGGTAAGAAAGTTATGAGTTTCAGTCGGAAGCAATTTTCTAGGACGAAATAATTGATCGCATCCATCACTTGTCTTTGAGTTATCCGAGTGTCATTTGTAGGGCTAAATGATTTAGAGGTGTGTTTACACTGACCTGAAAGAAGGAGTAGGTCCTGATGGATGAGACGGCATGTGAGGAGCGGGTCTCTCTTGTTTCGGTGCGCTTTGCATCAGTGCCAATGGACTTTGACTCATAATAAATGCAGCCGCTGCGGCTTGAGTGGCTGTCGGTGGCTGAGGATACGAAATCCCAGGAATCACTTGATCTTCTCGTTGCGCATTCGTTTGATGAGTCCATGTTGGCAACTGATCAAAAATCCTAAGCCAAAATTATGTCAAATTTAATCAAATATTTTTTCAAAATATATTTTCTAGTGAAAAAATGATTGTTTGTATTTACTCTGAAGAAATAAGTGACGGCTCTTCCTCGTGTAGCTCTGGAAGACGTTCTAATCCTAAGCAACTTTGTCTTAAACGATCCACCTCATTTTTAACAGGACCGAATTCAGCATGTAATCGCTTAGCTGATTCAATTGAACGATTACGAGCTTGTTCTGCTTGTTTAATAACAGCTTCCATCTGTCAAGATAAGACATATTGATTTATCACGTAGGTATTTTTCATGAATGTTCAATATTATGCAATTTACTTCACTGTACTTATAATTTTCTCGGATTTCTTTCTATATTTTTTTTCTTCCTTTTTATTTAAATGTTTTTTATCTTTATAGGAGATATCAATTTTGATTTGTTAGCTTGGACTTACAGCATTGATGTCTGCATGTATTTGACGAAGTTCTTCAACATGTGCCATTTTCTCTTGCATAAGCATTTCCATTTCCGATCTGTAGTCTGCTATACATCTTTCCTCCTTTCGAGACAGCTCCACTTCATCTAACAACTTCTCTTTCAGTTTGAACATTTTCAATGTCTTCGTCCTGTTCACAAACAAATTCATTAAAAATTGATTATAAATTCAATCTCTCTCAACAACACTCTGGTTGATTAACTTTAAATACAGGTTAGGTCTCATGTGTGATTGATAAATGCTTGACAAATCTTACTTGATTTCATTGACCAATTCCAATTTAGCCAAAGCAGACGCTGTGCGATCTTCCACTTCCATCCTGAGTTTTTTTAAATACCTATTCAACCAAAACTGTTATTGCAAATTACTCTTACAAAGACAACACCTACTTAGTGTACTACAGAACAAAATTACTTCAGCTCAAAAACGTTTCGAATGGTAATCTATCTAATAATATGAATTTCATACTATTAAATTATGTAAGCAATTTCAGACATAAAATGACATTTAAAAATCCTTATGTGTAATTTAAAACATTATAAATACTAATCTTATTTAATAACTGAAAAAACACATGTCAAATTGGAAACCTCGATTTGTAAAAATCCAATGTGTCATTTAGAATAATAGAACTAATGTAGGTATGGATAAATGTGCATTGTTGTTGCATTAACGATGAGTTCAGTGGTTCAGTTGTTTACACACATTAAAAGCTTGTGTGTATTCTGTTGCTGAACACATGTAATGAGTTTGTTTAATCATTTACGTTATCTTCACGGCACATAGTTTAACAAACTGGCTACTGTGATTGCTCTAAACTACCTGTGTAGTTTACACTACACCTTAGTGCATTTATAGAAACGAGTACAGCAATTTGTTACAATTAGCATTAAGAATGTTTACCTGAGAGTTGATGTCTTATTTGTATTTTATGTATCTCGTCTTGTGTGTTGCTCCCTTTTCACTTGGTTACCTTTTTGATAAAATAATTGGAATTTTTTACTCGAATTCCCTTTATCTTTGTATTGACGCAATTGAGTACGCAACTTAAGTGAATCGTACACTTAACACTTCATTTACACAACATAAATGCAAATAGCCCACTCATCTCGCACTTAACACACACAAACTCCTTCCGACACTCTTCTCTCTATGTATGTAAATAACTAGATCTACAAAACAAGCTTAGCTGCTACAATGTATACAGTCACAGTGTTATGATGCCACACTGTCTTGTGTGTGTGTGTTTTTGTATGAGAGTTCACACAAATACATTCCTTTTACTATAATATACCTACATCAGTTTATCTACAATGGAAAATACCCGTTTTCCACAGTAAAAGATATTTTGGTCGATTCTAAAGAAATTCCCTAGAACTGTTTATAAGCTGAACATACGTGAGAATGTGTATCTGATATAACAAAATGCATATATACCTAGTGTATAAAATCTCACAAATTCACACTCACATAAGTACACTATAACAAATCTATACAGTAGCAGCTAAAGGAGCAGCAGTTGGACTTGGACGGAGATAAACACAGAAAGCAAATCCCAAAACGAGAGAGACTTTTACAGCCGTATGAACTCCACGTAGCTCCATCTTCAACTTTTCTGTCGTGGAAACTCAAGTCAAGAGTGAAATTGCACTTTTCAGAGGACATTCACGGTGTACTTCTCAAATCCATACAATTCAAGTCCCAAATGGACACATACATTCGAGTCGCTTTATACAAATTCAGCTATTTTACCCTTTGTAAAATACAAACTAAAGCCCATATAGATTTACAAGGTACGCCTCTGGGCTCCTGTAAATGTACTGTGAAAAAATAAACATGTTTCGGTAACTATGTATCAGTAGTATCTTTTTTGTTAATGTTTTATGAAGTATATTCATATGCATGTATACATAAGGACATTTTATTCATCAGAAAATATTAATGTGAATGTAGCTGGTCCCTTTGACTACTTACATGATGTAGTCCATGTAGGACTTTGAGTATTGACTATAGAAACCACTCCGGAAAACCAAATCACATTTATTCGTGTACTGTACTGGCTACAACGCAATTGTTGACTATAATATCTATAGGCCCCTCTTGTGCGATCGCCAGTCTCAATCAATGTACACCTCTTAAATTCCACAAGTTATTCACTCATGCATTTCGGATTTACAATTACAAGCTAAACTTTTCTATACATTTATATACAACTCCTAAATGACCTTTGTTCCACTACAGAGCTGTATTGGCTGGTTTATACCAATACAACACTTCTATTATTGTATTAACATGTATTTTAAGCAACAATACCCTTGCTACACTTTTACATAACTAAAATACTATACACACAATACGTATTTTATTTTATATATACTATACATTACATACAATCCTGCTACATTAATATTACCTGTGTAGCAGTAGTAGGTACAAGTGCATTATAATTGTTACGTATAATATTACAGAGGAATAAAATAATGGCCATGTGAATTGGAAACTTTTCTTTTGCGTACTATACCTAGGTATACCTGTCTGGTAATTGTGACTGATCAACTATATAAAATCCTAGTTGAATATGAATTGTATCAATACAATTAACTAACAATAAGTATACAGATAAACGTAATGCCTGTATCATGCATATATACTAATAACGTGTAGCACAATGTAAATAGAAAATTTATTTGTGCAGAGGACATGACCTACGTTACGTTCATACACAGCACTCACAGCATTAGTGTGCCACACAGTAGTATAGCAACAATTTAAAATACTTTATAACATCTACACGTATTGTACGTGAAGGCAAATAGTTGCTGTATAGAAATGCTTTAAGCATTATACATAAACTCACGAACAAGGCAAGGCAATAATCTCAAACTCAATACTTTTACTCGCACAAGATGATTTACGTCTATCTGTGTATAAATCACTTGTTCTCACACTAACATTTCCATACATACTCCCATAGGACATTACTGCAAGTGCAATTCTATTTATTAACTGCAACTAGGCATACAAACAATTGTTTAACACTTGTATAATATTTTGGAAAATCGCATGAGGACATTTCATCCATAACTAAATAACTATGAAGCATTATACACAATAAGTATAGATATTATAATTCTACCTAAAAACACACATATATATTTTTCCTGGAAAATCCTTTGCTATTTAGTAATAGAATATTTTTCTGTATAATATTCTGTACACATACCTATACAACAGTACAGTCTTTAATATTTATGCATATTGAAGATGAATAGCAATCGTTAAAGCCATAGCTAAGCTCTGAAGGAGCATGACACGGTAGCTTCAACTTGCTGAAAAACATTCATAATGTATAAAAGAATATACTAGCTAAATGTAAAACACACATAGCAATGCAAATGTGGATGGTTGTAGTTGTATTTCGTCTATAGCTACATTTTTCATATTATCAAGCTTATACACACGAGCAGGCAAAGAGGAGTGTAATAAATACACCTATAAAATACAAAAAATACTCTTTTAGTATATACACGAGCATACGTTTCAATGTATTTGTGTCCAACTAAGTCAAATGTATGTGTATATAATAGTAGGTAGTGACTGAATGTTATGTATGAAGGTCTACTCGACTCGAACAATACCTAAGCCAACTGCACAATATCAGGAGCACGTTGTGTTCTTCACGTCACATCCACATCACATTACACACACAGAGAGATAAACTGTCTTGAATGTATGTGGACTTGGTATGTTGCATAGCAAGTACAAGTACAATGTAGTCTTTTATACAATAGCTACTAAAAGCTAAGGCTCTAGAGCCCATTGAATGACGACGACAACATAACATGGTTAAGCAAAGCTAAAGTAAACGCTTGTCTATCTCTATCCGTACTTTTCCATACACCAACTACAACTATATCCTCCTTATATACTTCATTAGTTAACTCTGCACTTGCTGTCTCTCGTTTATCTCAATGTAACCAGAATACAAGTACAACTTCGTATATTTCTCATATATGTATGTGGCTGCCTTAGCTTTAGTAATAACGCTATAGTGTAAAGTGAGTGTATGTATAGTGTACCGTGTACCTATGCACATGTAGCAGTTGTTCAGTTCTAGTGGTATGTGTGTGTGTGATAATAGTCAGACAGACAGAGAGTGAGAGAGAGGAAAGAGAGAGAGAGAATTGAAATTGAAACTCAAATCAGCATTTGTAGTATTATACAACTTTCGCTGCAATAGCAAACAACCTCCTTTTTCTCCGCACATTTTTACTGAATATTTAATACAACATATAGCCAATTCCTTCAACTCTCAACTGACTCCACGAACGACAGTCCACTCACGACGACTCTCTCGAATACATACGATTAGTACGTCAATACACTTCGGCTGCAGCGGCAGACAACTTAAAATATTTGCAAACAACTCTAATCTTGTTAGTTCTAACAATAAGTGTGTGCAGAATACAGTAGTCCCCATTTAAATACACGGCGGATCGACTGCTTAAATAAACAAGTAAGTTTTTCAAAATACTTTTTTTACTTATGTACAGGCTTTTTGCGAACATCAATCTGATAATTGTTAGGAGAAAGAAATAATATTGTAAATTATTATTATACACCAGGCATATTACTTGCATAAGTGTAATGTTTTGTATACGTACCTATGTAAAATTAATTTAATTTTTTCGCTTACAAGTTAAGAAAAGTTTACACATAAGATTCATTCTACAATTATTGCGGTGCTGTAAATTGTAAATAAGCAATTAGTTAGATAAAAGTACCTTTTTATTGTAGTGTTATTTCCATATACGGTTTATTATATGCCATAATCTGTAGTAAAGGGAATGAGGCAGTGTGTTAATAAATATGTATAGGTAACTATAAACATGTATGGGTACCGTTTGTACCTTTAAACACTTACTTATATTGTCACACACATCAGCTCAAGTACATCAGCTTTGCAAATTACACTATAAACTGCTAATGTTTAGAAAACTTTTTCTTTGAGAAGGCACTTGCAGCAACTCTTGTAAAAGATAAGATTGTTGAATGGTAGCTTTGGCTATAAGCATAATTATTGATAGTGCTTTTCAATAATTTTTTCCACCAAATTACAATTCATAATTCATTGTAATTCCAGAGAATGTCAATCTTTGTCACTTGTAAAAAACCAAGGTCTCCTTCCACTTCTTAGAATGAGCGGTAGGCATTTCTACATGGTAGTGTGGTTGTACTAAGTAGCTAACAGTTACACAGAGTACAATGCAAACGACTTTATCGACTTGTTTGCATCATCATCATCATCGACATTAGTATTATAATATTCAGGAATATAATTCATATACAAACTTTTCTTGTGTCTATGTCTGTCTGTGTATGCATTTAGTGTGTGGGTTCACAATCCGTTCCGAGGGATACATAATCTCAATTCTCAAGGTGTTTTCCAGTATTGCCCTATGTAAAGAATATTCTTCAAATATGATTTTGATAAGAAATAGTAACTATGTAATATAATATAATGTATAGGTATTACAGAAAAGGATAATACTTGAAAAAACAGACAGAAACAAATCAATGATGCAACACACAAACACATTACCATATTATTCTCATACTGGACTACTATTGTATTATAACCATAAAAAGTTTGATCCTTTTAAACATACAATTTATCTATTTATCATAATAAACTTAACTGTATGCAGTAGTACAATATATACAGCTGCATGGTACATCGGTACAAAATGTAGCACACACATATAATTATTTTCCTTTCCTTATTATTAAATAAAAGGATGATCATTATTTGTCTGTGCCGTCCCAAAAGATTGAATCAGCAGAGTGTACATTATAAGACGACATTTTTTATCCGTATGACACAGAGGAAAGCTGTCGTTATCACCGGAGAATCCTAAGTACACCATACATATCTGTCTTGACAACGTGTATTGAATGCAGAGTTACATTATAATCATAGCCATAAAGATATATCAGCGCATGTTTTTCCAGAAGATTCATCATGCTCCACAACGTTTATGCTTTTGCAACGGATTATCATCCACGTCTCTCCATCACACACAAATACATATGAACATTACCAGCAATTTTTTCAAAACGCATTTATATTACGTTCAGCCAGTGGATTCAAATAGATTTCTCTGTGAACTAGAAACATAACAAAGAGAAAATCAATACATATACTTATCGTATTGTATTTCCAGGTCCATACCAATGTTTTACTCGTGTAAAGCAAATTGACAGCTACTTCATTTAAAAAGCTCTTTATGGAACACGTATACTAGTCAATACTTATACACGTACATACAACACATCATCATTTGTAAAAACTATTGTATATACATAAATACTTTATTCCACTAGCTATGTTCGATTACATTGTACACGCATTGTATCTGGAGTGTCTATGTCTTTATTGTATACTCTATCATTAAATGTACAGTACAATAGAAATATTATTATTAAATAGCGATGGTGTATGTCTTGGATACAGCATAGTACACATAGTCAGTATTAGTGTGGTGTATAGTAACTAGTAACTTGAGATATTACGTTACGTTGTGTATGTATGTGTGCATGAACTCTCTGGAAGGTTTTGTATAATCCAGTGTAAGAATTCGACGGGGATTTTTATAGTGAATGAAAATGAGCCGGCTGACTCTGTGTGGACTTTTGACTGGAGGCGTTTTAGACTGATATTTTATTCTGTGCGAACTTAAGACTATTTCTGCACATGGAATACGTTTTCTGGATTTGGAATAATAACAGACATGTGTATAAGAGTAGTGTAGTAGAAGCATATATAGTGTATAGAATATTCTACTTAGTAAAATATCGAGCGTTTACTTAGAACTACTCTCGTAGTACTACATTACATTAACATTACGTTACGTGTGTAGTTGTAAGTGGATTGCATTTATTTGTGGCGTGAGGAGTTTCTTGAATGCAGAGAGTACTGTTTGTGTATGTGGGGCAGTTGCAGTCAGTCGGCAGTAGTCCAGCCTTTCTTTTCTCCAGAGTAGTCCAGAGAGAGTGTGCTTTGACAGAGACGGAGAATGCTAATAGAGTACATTTGAAGGTTTGTTTGTAGTGAGAGTGGTGTGTGTAAGTGTAGTTTGTCTTATCACACAGGATTGCGTATTTACATGACTAATGGAATAAAACAATCGAATTTTGTCGACTTTCTTTCTTGGAAACTGGAGGTCTTGGAACTGATGTTGATTGAAGGGCTACTCGAACACGAGGGGAGTTCTGATTGTCTTTCCAATTATACTCGAGCACATGATACACGTAGATGTGTAGAGTGATAGTCCTTTGGAGTAGAATTTCGTGTTTCGTTTTGGAGTAAAGTGGAGTGGAGGTGCATAGTATATGTTGTAATATAGTTCTAGCGAATAAGTGACACATAAACAACTTATAAATAGTCCAAGGCGAAGTTCGGGTGATATTACTGAGCTTAAGGTTACAAAGTTAGTAGTCACACTTCTTGTCGTTCAAAGAGGAATAAACTCATAAGCCAACCTTTTACTATCCATTTCGAGATGCAGTGACGTGTTTGTGCGCTGTAGTTTATTACATGTACCTACATAAAGGTATACAAAAAACCAGAGCACAATTAGTCAGCGTCTGTATTCCTATAATATTTGTGTTATATTATAAATTGCATCTGATTCATTTTTATATTTTATTTTTAGATTGCTGGGTTTACGTTCTGTAACGGAAGTGGACAAATCAGGGTTTGGGTTTGTGAGAAAAAGGAAATCATTCAATTAATTATCAATTTCTTTGAAGACAGTTTCAATTAGCCCATTTCCTCCTATCTGGTTTCGGTAAGTTTCATGTTCATTTTATAAGCAACTACCTATAACTATAGCATGGTTTACATTGTATTTTACTATGTGGTAAATGTTGGAGTGTCATGTAAATGTAAGTGGGAGAAAAACCCTTTATAATGATCACTGACAAAATATGGTAATGATCATTAATGTTAATTTTGATGTTTTTTCTATGCATCACCAATTAAATTGTTATAGAAAAAATATACGATAAAATTGTATTCCCAAATCGAGATATTAGGTACATTTCAAATTTTCTAGCAATCAATATTGTGCTTTGGAAAGCATAGTATTATTATTGTATGCTTTCTTTCTCTTAAGGTAATAAACTGGGCTATTAATTTTTAATGCACAATGCGAAAGGTCATGACCATCTTTTAAAGTCTGTGCCTGCAGTAAAGTCAAAAGAATTTGTTTTCTCTGCACAAGATAATATTTAGACTTTAGACTGGTTAAGATTTTTTATGTTCGTCGTAAATTAAGCTTGTAGTATGCAACTATATGTAAATGAACATCTTAAAAAGTGTTTTTGTATACTTCAAACAAAGACAATGTGAAATGTTAAAACTATATTTTTTGTATTGGTATGCAAAATGAAATCATGAACGTTTGGGCTCGTCTTTGTATGTTTGCAGAAAAGTAATATTAATGACAATTAATTATTTTCGTAAATAACTGACAAAATTATTTATTAGATACCGGAAGTAATATGGAATTTTTGAGGAATTTTATTTTATACCTACTAATCAATAAGAAAATTAATTAATGCAGTTATTACCTTTATTTTCCATTTCAAGTAATATATTTATTTTGCAAAATGTGTTTATAATAAAAAATATTAGTGTTAGTCTAAGCCTCATTCATAATGTATTACTACTGGGTGATGTGAGGTATGCCGTAAATAAGGCTTGGTTTTGCCCTGTTAAAACTAAGTATTGTTTGCTAATGTGTCTGTGTATAACAATTTTTATTGAGAGCAAATATTTAATATTGGTATTTTACTGTAGTCATCATCATAACAGTGTTATGTACAGATATGCAGACAGCTCTATACTACAACAGTACAGCAGGTGACAGGATGAAATAAATTTGAATGCATTGTAGTTTATATTGACACAAGTATTAAGCATGCTGTAGTTGATTTGACAGCTCAGCACAATACAGTAACATTACTATAGAAATTTTATTCATAAAGGACATTATTGTAGTGGTTGGAGGAGGAATACATTTTGCTCAAATTCAAATGTCTCATGCATTTAGGGACCTTTTGTTCCAATGATCGTTTATGTGACCGACTCTAATATTTTATACCTAAGTGTCTGCAAAAATATATTGTGTCATAATGTGTTGTAGTTGTGTGCTTACATATACATACAAAACTACTAAATATTATTTTGCGTTTTATTTTGCAAGCAAAAATTTTGTACACCTGAGTAGTTGCATACAACCATTAAAAGTTCACTAAAATACATTAACTATTCTTATTACGTTGCTTCATTCACACTAAACTATTTAGTTGTATTCGCCATCTGTATTGTAAAATTGCCCACATTTTTATGACAAGCATGTATGTGTACATTTTTAATGTGCCTGTAGTAGGTAAATAATGTTGTACAAAGCAGTACTATATAGACTGTAATTTATTTACTATATTATATAAACTTGAAATTTGAATAATGACGTATTTACGAATGTTCTGTGAGTATCACCCAATTAAATGGAGATATAACGTTTCAAGCGGAAGATATTATTACAAGACATGCTATGTAGAACTGCAGAACGACATCGTGTAACATGACACTTGATTTTGACAGGAAATGCTTATCTTTATCGTGCAGATGGCAAAATTGAGTTACAGTGCTAAACGCTTCAGTTACATTAATTTGTCCCTAAGTAAAGAGACACGAGGAAAATGGCAAGCCATATCCATCTTTGCAAATAGTCACGAAATGAATATTTCTATCAATTCTTTCTGCAGAGACAAACTTACTAAACAAGAAGGATCATTGTACCGGATTCAAAAAATGCTTTGTAGGTGTAGGTGTACCTATAATTGTATTTTTCTAAAAGTAGGGGCAGGAAATATTTAATTACAATATTCTATTTTTAAAGTGAGCAATTATTTTTCAAATGAGAGATTACTACAAGTATGAATTTCTTAAATAAAATTTTTGCAAGTTCAAAAGGGAATGACTGCACTTTGGGAACGGAAACTACTCCTTAAGGTGAAGAGGCTAAATAAGATTTTAATAAGATGAATAATACACGATTATAAAACAAGTAGGATATTACCGACAACATTTTGACTCTAATAATTTCTTGAGAGTGCAATTGAATAGCATGAATATATCTCTCAATACATAATACATGCATTTATCGGATATGACTTTGATATAAGGGTTTTTAGCGCAGGATGTTTTTATACTGCTACTATGGACAATTATTATCTTAGTAAGACATGAACCCTCAATGTCAACCGTGGTGACTATGAATTACATGACCATTCATATTATAAACATTTAGTCTGAGTAGTAAACGCGACAGTTGTGCTTGTCAAAAGCATTTCCACACTGCGATAACGTTTGCATTACAAGCTAAGTTGCTTTTATCTCCCTCAATTCATATCCTTCAAAGAGCAGAGTTACAGCAGTTTGCTATCAACATCCAAAAGTCTCTTTAAAATCCTAGAAAAATAATGCTGTAATTTTACTCATGTAGAATTTTCAAACAAAGTCAGTCAACTGTTTAATGTATAAAAGAGCAAACGCAGTATTCTGTTTGATTTGTCCAGCTTTTAGCTTTTACGGTAGCACAAGCTTTTGATTTTATTCCTAGAACACATTATTCTGCAAAAGTACAGCTACAGACACCAAGGGCGTATCTATGCGTACGGGCGTCTAGGGCACTGAGTCCCCCAGAGAAAAGTTTATTTTAAAAGTTACTGAAATGACCACGAAATTAACAATGATTTATTTTGAACAGAATGATTCATTTTGTATTTGTTTGTGCTGACTTTGTTTGAATAGCATGAATAACAACTGAATAACACAATGCGTGTAGAAAAACTGCTGATGTTTTGTATTAAAGGAGCATGGAGATAAGAATGAATGTGTTGTTCTTGTTGGTGTGTTGTAATTGAAGACTTAGTTGTTAAGAGTCAAGTTTGGAGTCAAGTTCATTTGAATGATTCATGTATGATTTTTTTGCATTCGCACATTTACTTGGTAAACTTGGTATATACTCGGTAGAGAAGAGGAGTCCTCGAGGAAAAATGTTGTACACACGTATTTTGCAGGTGATGGAACTTTTTAAGTTCACTCTTGATCTCATGTTGAATCTTTATCTCTTTCCTTCTCTCTCACACACAACACTCCATTAGCATTTGTCTACGTAGTAGCCTTTGTTGTTAGCTCCAAGCTTTTATTTGTTCTCTATCTCTCTCCAAGACTAATACCAATAATATTGTTGCAATTCTCAATTCTCTACGTGAATCCTTACTCAGATTTCATTCGCCTTAGCCTTAACATAACACACGTACACAGCTGTGTACTTTTCGAACTCTTATTCTTAGAGAGTACTATTTGTTTGACTTGACTCGCTTGGTATTCATATTACTGTGTAGAATGGTAATAAAATAATCATGTAATTATTATTTAGAGTCCATTTATTATCGTATGATCTTGTTTTGTTCGATTTCGAATCGACTTTCATGTTTAATGCCTTCTACTGTGTATCCTATCCCTATTATTTATTCAGTATAAAATTAAGCTACTGATAGCAGAACTGTTGACATTTCTAGACAGGACATAAAATCCATTTTTATACGATGTAGATTGCTCTTTTTCTCTTTTCACAAACTCAAGCAATACAAAAATCTTCCGGAGGGCTCAAATTTACGATTTAACTTTTTCTATTTCTCTCTTTCTCTTACTCTCGCTGTATTTTCGATTTTCCTTTGTTTATAACTACGAAAGCACCCCTTGTTCTTCTTGTAGTTATTTTACTACTTGGAATTATTTTGTGGTATGTTAGCTTTTGTATAAAGTATTGTATCATTGTATGCTTTTATATACCACACAGACAGCTGTACGAAAGGTATGCATATTTTAAGCATATACAAACAGACACAGAAAGATGAGGGAGGCACTGCACAGATTGTAAAATTATGCAGACACAGACAGAGAGGCTTTCATGGAGCATTAAAAAATAACAACATAAGTTATAAGGCTCTATTATGGGATGTACATTACATGCATACACATATTTATACGAATGAGCTAGTGTGTGCAGTGTGTGGTGTACTATACAAAGACAGTAATACACTAAAAGCTCTAAGGTTTAGTCTCAAATATGACGTCAATCGTGCAAATGTCTATTAACATGGAATATGATGCCGCAGAGTCAAAACAAATCTCATGTTGCTTCAATTCCTGTATGTGTGTAATAAATAAACGCAACGTAAAGCTATGTAATCAGCATGGGTAAATCTGCTAATGCAATTGGCATTGAGTTGAAACTCCAAAATACAGTAATATAATTTTAAAGCACAAAATTCTCACACAAAGCATTATTTTAAGTTCCGTCTGCCTTAATGTGCTTTATACTATAGAACTGTATCATGTTTATTTTATATAAACTTAGCTTGCGTGCAAAACTAAAAGTAAGCCTTTATTAGTTCTCATTCACGTTATGCGATGTTTGTATGCAGATTTTCCTGGCAGAAATCCCTATTGTATAATGAGATTTCATGGGGCACCATTAAAGTGTAAAACATCCTGATTAGGAATTATTAGTACTAATATGTTGTGATTGCAGCGTTTAAACTAAAGAACAACAACAATAAAGGAAGTTTGAACTATAATTATGCAATAATGCTCTTATTTTCTCATTTAATTGCGAGGATTCCTTAAATTAATTACCATTCATTACTTTGTGGTTACAACACACAAGTAAGTGTATGGAAATGATATATAGGTTAGATTTTGTTATAAAGGGTAAAAAGTACCATCGAAAACACTTATTTGTTTTGTTATTGACATTCATTGGTTTGTCTGTAATGCTTTGTTTATATACTTTGATAAAGCCTCATGGGAAGTTAATTGATGTTGGTTTTGTCCCCTGTGGGTTCCATTTCTAGGGAAGGAGTATATTAAACATGCAAATAACTATTATTCGGTTATTATTTCACTAACAATAAACATTTACTTGCAATTTTTCACTTTTTTAGTTTGTGAAAATGCAAATAAAGATATAATGGTTATTATATGTACTTATAGAAAATAAATAAAACTTGTACTTAGCACAATAACACAGTTTCAATTTACATGGGCAATAATGGTAGGAAAGAGCTATCGTGTGAAACTGAACATTTTGGAGTGTATTATTGAGGTTAGTCGTGGTTAGCTAATGTTGACATTGTATTTTTACTAGAGCTATTATGGTTAAGGGTTATATATAATATCTAAGGCAGTATTTTATTATGCATCGATTTATTGATTCTCTTCATATGAGTTATTTCTTGTACTCAAACTCACCTACTGTAAATATAAACTCGTTAGTTGTATAGAGGCATTAAATTGCTTACATACGTTTAGTTTATTTTATAACGCGAAACAATCCATCAATTTATTTCGCATGAGGCAAAGGCAATTTATATAAAAGTCTTTTAAAAGCAAGTAACACAGTGGGTGGTCTGTCTGCATTAAACAAAAATGTATTAATTCAACACTATTACAATAGTTACAAAAGATTTAGCATATTCTGACCCTTTTATAAAAATTAAATACAATATAAAGTTTTTTTGGCGTCGGAAATTCTTACACAGATACACCTGATTTTGTGTCTGCAAACTGCAAAGATTTGTTTTTTAATTAAAACACTAAAAACTACTATGTAGAATGTTGAATGTGTATTGAATTGACGGATCTATAAACTGTAAACAGAAAACAAGTGCATTTTGTCATTTGTTGACTTATGGTTTTTTGGATTTGTTGTTTGGGTGTGAGAGTAAATGGTAGGTAGATATCTTTTTCATTAAAGTTGTTCTATTTTATTTTGAGATTATTTTTTTACAAATTTTGCAGGTTCAGTTAATTGACTGACATCATCAAAAGAGGAAGTTCCGTTGTCCGTTTCCAAAACTGAAAAGAGGAAATTCAAAGAATTGAAATCTAAAATGGCCATATCAACATCTCGAGTTATTGGAGCAGTAGCTCTTATCTTCGCTTATGCATTTGTTCTTACCCCAAGTAATATTAATATTTATATACATATTTAGACCAACATAAAATCTGCTAGCATATTTCATATGCTGTATGCAGCTACAATCTTATTTTCATTATTTCACAAAAAAATTAAACTCAATTATGCATGATAAGGATGTGATGATTTGTTGGATTTTGAAAGTATATAGTTTAACGTTGAACTTAAATGACTTTTTTATTGAATGTATAGTCACTACAACATATGCTGAAGATCCATGTGGCAAGTTCAATTCTTCATGTCAAGAATGTTTGAACGAAGCGTCTCATCCAACCATAAAGAACTGTTCGTATTATTACACCGGCACGACAGACCAATGCTCGAATGTCCCGATAGTTAATGAAGCACCTCATCAAGTTACCAACATTTCTGATTGTAATTTGTCAAACTATTCTTATGTTAATTTTACAGGGTAGTAATCACTTAAATTAATCTGTATACTGAATGCTCTTTAAAAAAGGCAAGCCGGATCCGACACCGACACCTCCACCATCCAATACTACTACTACCTCTACCGTAGCCCCTCCAACGACACCTCCAACGACAGCTCCTCCTCCAACAACACAACCAACAAATGTCACCACGACCCCAACACCCGCGCCAACAACGGCCAACACCACCACGGCTCCTCCAACCCCGACTACTACTCCTGCTCCATCAAATTCTACGACAACAACTGCAGCACCACCAACAACAGCTGCACCTTCACATGGAGGGGGTGGAATGAGCTGGACATCTTTTTTCGGTTTGATAAAATTACATTTTGTTCATTAAATCTATCAAAATATTTTTAAAACATTTCATAAGTAATTAATCACCTATGTAATTTTAATCTTTGAATGTAATTTATTTTTCCAGGAGGAATAGTGTTTACTGCTGCAATATCTGCAGTTGCTTATTTGGTCTGGCGTTTCTACAGAGCTCGACAGGAAAGAAACTACCACACTTTGTAAGATTTGATTATAAATATAATAATATATGAATTTGACTTTGACATAATATATTAAATATATTATATAAATCCTGTTTTCTATATATTATTATTATTCAAACTACAACCTTGAGTCAGTACTAATTACAGAGATCTTTGTAAATTATGTTACAACAAGCTTTTTGTTTCGTATCTTGTTTTTGTTGTCCCGTTTTTATAACAGTTAACTAACTAATTTGGTTTGATTTATATTCAATTGAATGATTATAAAAATTTCAGTTCTAATCCATCAGCATTTTAAGCCCACTGAACCCCTTAACGGAAAATCTCATCGCTTACAATCGAAAACAAACAATTTAACCTTGACCTCGATCTGTTAGAATTTAGTAAATTACATCTTAGTCATAGCCATAGCTAAAAGTACCAAGTTGGCATTCTAATTAATTATTTTGTAGCATAGAAATAGAGACATACTAACTAACGTATTATATACTTAATTGATTTTGTTAACAACTAATTCGTTTACAAGTGAGTGTTCCAAATTAAATTATAGTGTAGGAATATGATGTATGCTAACAAGTGGTAGAATATTGATAATTTAATATAATGTCCGTATATGTACATGATGTTAATATTTTCGTTACAAACACAATAAATTAAATTAAACGATTAGCTCAATGTTATAAATATATCAATGTCGTGTTAAATAGCAGTGCTGCAGTGTAGTAGTTTCGTCTAAATTAAAGTTAGCGAATAGTGCAGAGATGTTTAATTGCAATCATAATGTTTATGTGCTGTGTTATTTCATGAGTTCCTCTAACTAACAAATAATGTGTTTAGTAAGCCAGCCTTAAAGCTTTTTAATGCTGACTGACTAAACTTGTCAATGTATTGTGAACTTCTTTAAAAATTTGATCGAATCCCCTGTTAGTTTAATTTCTGGCTCTTGTGTATTTATATAGGTACCCGCTACCTTCTCATTAATGAATCAGTGTGTCTCTAGCATTTATTTGTTCTGCAAGTTCAATGTGACTTGTATTTTTCTTGTTATGAAGGAACTAACTCTAACTGTCTCACTCTGTCGTTGTACTATTTAAAATATTGTGATGTGTTTTTGCTATTGTTTGCATTTCAAAGAGCTTTTGGCTGTCTTTAAGAATTTGCAGTATGCATTATGTATGTTTCTCTAAAAATGACATTATTGGTGTCTTTAAGTATTTAAGCTTTTTTTTCTTAATGTTGACTTGAGTTTAACTTTGTTATTTTACTTTTAATTTACTTTCGTGTATGCAAACAGCAGCAAAATTTTGTTTTTCCACAAGTTTTGTAATTGTATGTTGTGTATGATTTGTATTGTACATAAATAATGTAAATGCTAGATTGGCTACATCATAGCTATTTGCACGTGAGTTGATTTGTACACATTTGTTCCACTGGTTTGATGAGAAGATATGAAAACAGGAGGACATCTCGTAAATCTTAAAACTCTTCCACTCCTCTACTTCTAGAGACCACAACAAATTTTCATTATTCTACAAAAAGGAAGAATTGTGTCCACTTTCTGTTCCCATGTTGATTACAGGACGACGAACTTGATCTGAAATCGAGAATGGAGCCTGTGGCAAGAAAAACAAGGCGGATTCCTTCATCTTCTACACGTTTGCATTATACTTGCAGTTCTTCTTTAAAAAAGCAATTTCCGCAATGTGCTGAATTTTTCTGCTTATACATTATTCTTGACCACCGCATCTTATTACAATAAGCGTCGCTCGTGTGATTTCTTTGCTTCAGTTGCGTACAGAAAGACAATCTAAACATTCTCCTCACCTGAGTAAAGATTGTCTACTCTTAATAAAAAAAAGTCAAAAACTCGTTTTCATATAAAAGCATTAAGAATATCGCGCAAAGTCAATTAAAAGCAGAAAAATAAATGAAATCGTATTTAATAATAAGTGTATACACACAAATAATATATACGTAAAAGTTAAAACAAATGTTTTTAAGAATTTGCCATTACTTATCGTCACGTAAATGAGAAGTGTTGCCATAATATACACATTTCATGGAATCGGTGTCTAACACACGGAATGCTCTACGGAAACAGCTTTTGTGTATGTCTGTAAACGTTTTACCTGTTTGCCGGCCGAAAATGAAATTATGTCCAATAAATTTTTTAATACACTGAAGAATTAGTAGGCTACTAATTCCTTTGCAGTCAATTCAATTGAAACGAAAAGAATTTGGGATCAATTCAGTGTAAACTACATATATTCATAAAAAAGAATCAAACACAGCTGGCTAAATATACGTGTACTGTGTACCTCAATACTAAAGAAAATGGCTTACAATTTTATTGTTTCTTTTGGGAAAAGAAAAACGAGAGCATGTACCAATATAAAATTTAATATAAAAATGTCATGCTAATGAATGGCAGAGCCACACAAAAGCTGAAAAGAGAATACGAATGTTTCATGTAGAGCAGCAGGCAGTTGTGTTTGTACTAAACAAGAGTTTATTTTTACGAGATGGATTTTTAAAGTACCCTAAATGAGGAGAGTGGTACTTAAAAAAGCTAAAAAAGGATTGTATTGTGATAGTATTGATTAAATACTTCAAACTGAATATTATAAAAGTAGTACATACAATAGAACATCATAATTATTATTATAACTAATTAACTAGGTATATAGTACATAAAATAAATACGTATACCTGTAGAAATAATAAAATGATAATATTATTATGTTCGTTTAGCTCTACTTTACATGGTACTATTATTACAGAGAACTATTATACTTACATTATGATTCATGATATACTTGCAAAAAGTTTAAATATGATTGAAAAATTACTATTTCATTTACAGTTAAATAAGATGTTTATGAGAATCTGCCATTTCACTATTAAAATAATAGAAATATAATATATTACTATATCATTATACACAATTACATTTACTCTTTGTGATTGCTTTGTTGTTAAAGTATGAATTGATTGAACTATGTATTACTATAAATGTACTACGTATTCGTTTAAAGTAAACACTAAGTATTTAGTCGTGAGTGCATAAAAATAAAATTTTATTTGCCTTTTTGTCCGCTGACTGAGCTACTTATTTCTTCATAAACTCTAGCTGTTTGCTTAATATTGATTCGAAAGCAAAACTGAGCACTAGTTCTATGTACATTATATTTGTTGGGTATATTAAATAATTACACATTAATCATATCAAGGTTATAAAGTGTAATAAATAATTGGGAGCATGTAAAAGCGTATTAGCTGTCACCTTTAGTGCTCTGTACGTACACAAAGTGTATTAAATCATTGTCAAAATTAAATTAGGACGAGCTCTTTAACCACTTGACTGATCTCCTAGTTCTAGTAATGCAGACAGCGACCTTCTTATTGTCAGTTAGATGACATTAAAACTAATTAACAAAACTGAGTTTGGCTCTCTTCTTGCATTTAATTAATTAACGCAGTTACTTACATGAGGAAGCTTAATTAGCATTATTTGTTCTAAGTTCTATGTAGATTAAATGAAGACATTTACAATGGATAAAAAATTAAGACGAATTATCCCCACAGGACACACCTTTACACTAATACATACTACTAAGATTTCATTGTAATATAATCACAAATATTTTGAGCCTTCATTCTTCATATCCGTCCGTCCTTGCTCTGCTTTCCTGTAATAAAACCTAAACAAATATACTAGAAAAATAAAAGGTATTACAAAAAGTGGTAGGTAGGTAGTTACAGTCTTTATTAACTAAATCCACATACAACTTATTTTTTATCGGTTATTAATGTCACTTCCTATAATAATAGGAAGTGACATTAATAACCGATAAAAGATATTCATTCTATATTGAATTGCATTTGAGAGACACACCCAACCAACATTTGTTAAGTACTAAACGATACTAACTAGTGGGTGGATATGTTATGAGTTTGTTTTTATGCTACATTTATTATTACATGGACTACACGATACGGAATGAGGAAAGTCTAACCCATTACTTATGTCTTAAAGAAAGAAAACAGTCTTGCACTGTGTGTGAGTTATCAAAAATTCCAATACCTTATTTGTTAAAGCATATATATAATTACTATCTAATGATCTATCCTTAACATTAAAATTATTACTTGAAACGTACTCCATACCAAATTACTTTATGGGAGGAACACCTGACTTTAAAAAGTCTGAAAGTATGAAAAGACAAATTGTGTAGTAAAATTGAGTACTTATGATTATTGTGGTTGAAGGTACACAAAAAATTAGGGTTAAGCTTCGCATTCACATTAATTCTTTGTCCCTTTTCATATCATTTTTTTGCAATAGTTATTTTTGCATTTTCATTTTTAAGGCCAAGGCAATGTAAGCATTTAGAAATTGTCGGAAAATGATTATTCGAATAAGAATTGTATTATAATAATTATTATTTCTTTCATATTAAAATTTCATATCACATTTTCTTATTTGGGTTAGTTGTAGGAAAGCATACGTATATTTTTTAGTAATTCTCAGCTCATGCTGTTTTATAGTATTTTAAAGGTTAAAGTGAAGTTACAACACACGAGTAGAAATACTTCAGTTTGGTCAAAGTCAATATTTAACTTGCATGAAGCTCTAAAGAACGTCATCGCAAGTTGGAATTTTGGAATGGTCTGTTTGGTTTGATTTATGTGTAATTTCGTTGTAAAATCAGCACGCGATACAATTTGCAACATTATCCACGTACAAGAGACCATAGCGTGTTTTGATGAATGTATTATTTCTTGCTACATTCATGCTTTGTCTCTGTCTCTCTTTCTCCGTGTCTTTGCTCGGTTACTGTGGTTTACCATTTTAGCTGAAATCATAACTCTTCATGCACAATTTGTCTAATATTTACCTTACCTTTACTCTCATACTTATTTTCTGTAGTTTTAGTTTTACAGAAGAAGATTTGCTAATAAATTGCACCTGCTCAATGAAGAATCGTTGATAATTAATTTTGTGTGAGCGACTCACACTTCAAATGCGACTAAACAAGTAGGAATTGAGGTAGACTGTCTATCATTTCAATATTCCTCGCAATAACAAAGAATTCCTTTTAAACGATGAAGAATAATTAATAACACGCGTATATTCAATTTTAATACGAAATAATATTATACACAAAAACACAAAATTAAGTTCATGTGTAAAAGTGTAAATATGTATACCTACACACTATAGAAAGCTGTGCTGAATATGCGATCGTGGTTAGAGTTTATATAAAACATGAATATTATGAATTGCACTCACGAAAGCCATTGTTGATTGATGACATACAACAACTAGGTAACTAACAATTTTATTTGTTAAAATATCCCTTGTGCCATGAAAGACTTCTTTTTGGCTAAACTATGACTTTCAATGAAACAAGTAAAGTCAAGCCAACCACAGAGCGAGTAACCAATGCACATTGAACAATCATCATCGTAATCATAAAGCATTTTTCACGTTTATAATAATAATATTATTATCTCTGTGTATTTCTATATTTGTACAGAAACATTTTTAAAGCATTTGCATGTCGGCATGTACAGATTCATAATAAAATACCTACACTTTCCACAATGAGAATCGTCGCAATGTTTGTGGCTATAATAAAAGAGTGAAAAATTCAAATGGGAATGATCGTGTCTGGATTTGGTATCACATTTTGTCTCACTCATCTTCAGTTTTGTATCTGTATTTTTCAGCCTTGAGTGAATCTTGGCAGTTACAAACACTATTATAGGCTTCAATGTGCATTGTGCACTCATTTGCGGCCTACTAACTAAATACACTACTTTTGCCTCTGTGTGTATCACACACAATACACACAAACAGACAAGAAAACTCAAGTACTACCAACTACACATAAGAGACCCAAATAGTTATATAGAGAAACGAAATTGACAAATATTAATAATAAATAAGAGTTGTTTAGTACGAAGAAAAAAATTGTAAACATGAAAAAGACGGTTCTTTTTTCTTCCTTAGTTGTTCTCATGTTCTGCTTGACCTTCATAGAAAATGGTACAGTATCTTTACACCACTATATTACACCTTCTTTCTTTATTATCACAAAAAAACTACAAAAGCACCCTAAGCTCATAAAATATACATACACAATACAATGCACTTTAATCGTAATGAATGCACCAAAGGCGATAATTTATGTATTTCAAAAGATTTTTCTGTGTAATATAATAATATCATACAGTTACTCCACTAGAACTTATTAAAGAAATAATTCGCTTGTAGGTAAAAAGGAATCTAATAATTCATTTAATGTTGTTGATTATTCTTCTTCCTTCTTTTTCTTTTCTTCTGTTCTGTCTCATCTTTTTAGCCCAGGGATTTGCAATCCAAGTGGAGATGTACAAAATAACGAAGGAACACTTTTCTGATGCTGATGAGTCTCCTACTTCTGATTCTTATGACGATGATGATGATGGTGTAAAAGTGGACGAGGATTTATCATCTTTACTATCTGGTCCATCATCCTCAGCATCATTAACTTCATCTTTAGCTCTGGTTGCTGTGCCTTATTTCTCGTCAGAATATTTCTCTTCAAGTTCTTCTTCATCTTCTGGTGCTGAGACTGAGGATGAGGAAAAAGGATTTATAGCTGAATCTCCTTCTGATGGTACAAGGAAGACGCAGCAGTACACTGATGAGAATGATGAGAAGACGGTGTCCGTTAGTCGACCAACTTTAAATCCTCTAACCCAACACCAATTTATAGAATCTTTGTTTCTTCGCAATACAACAACAACAACTCCTTTAACAACAATTGGGGAGGGGATCCATCAGCAAATGCAAACACAACAGAATGAAAAAGAAAAAGAAGAAAGAGAAGAACAAGAGGGGGAGATCACAGTTGTAGTCCAAGTTGAAACCATTTACACTTTGGCAAATAATCATCAAAAGAATGAAAACGGCCGTGAAAATTCTCTTGTTGATTTATCAAAAGAGTCTGAAGCAGATTTAACAGATATGACTGCTTCTACAGGAAAGATGATACAAGGAGAAGATGAGGCTTTCTTTCATAATGCCACTGACGAAGAAGGAAATTCTACGAGTAATAATCCTGATATTATAGACACTACGGAGTTTCAAGGTAAAGAAAATAAATGATCATGGATGATGTGTATGAATATATACATACACATTTTTTAAATGAAACTGTAGAGTCAAAGAGGAAAAAGGATGGGGGGAAAAAAATCGGGGTTGAAGGGGGTTTAATTTTTTAGGATAGATACTACATGAGTAATTATTTTCTGGCAAGTTTTTTTGAGTTGTGAATGATTATTCTGCATAGATTTTAATGCAACACCAGATTGGAGTCTGATGGATATTTCTACTACGGAGGAATCGTTTGCAACAACAGAATGGAGTCTGATGAATATTTCTACTACGGAGGAATCGTATACAACAAATAAAACAAGCAGACTAAGTACAATAAAAATATTGAGAAAAATGTTCGATCCTAGGAAAATGGACGTGATGTACTTTTTTGGTAAATATTCGAAAGCAAATTATAATTTTTACACATTTTTTGTAAGATCTTTTATAAGAACGTATGAGATTGTTTCAATTATGATTTTTTGTGTAGGTGGTGTGGCTTCTATGCTTGCTATTGTTGGAGCTTTACTTTTGACTCGTAAATTGTTGTACCGACCGGTCAACAATTAGTGTCAACTGTCAATTGTCAAGAATTATTGTAAATTGCTTTTTCAAGGTCATTCTTAAATTAAATGGGAGGTTAAATAAATATTACTATGTTGGTGCATCTCTTACGAGCTAATGGCTATGAAAATAATTACAGTTAAGATTATTATAACAGACTAGCTAGAGTAGAGACTTAAAGATTCTGGTAAAAAAACTACCAAAAGTGGGTTGCAAATAAATATTTTATTTTTTCGTTTCTGCGATTACATGGTAGTTGTAATGGACTGAAGAAGAGTCATAAATGTGGATACAACAACTCAGCTTCCAAGGAAATTTAAACCTGCAACAATAAAAATATTCTCTCATTACTGATTTCCTAACTAAAAACTAATGAAAGTTGGTCCTAAACTAATTAAATTCTTAAACCTTGCTCATCGTTTCTTAAATGATTTACTTAGATCATTAACAACTTTATTCACAGACAACAGAGTCGCAGTTTAAAAACAATGCGAGATTAATAGAACTTCCATAAAGAAACAAATAGTATGAATCGACACAGATTATTTTGCCATTTAATACCAAGAACATCACTTTTAAATTTTTTACAATAGAGTAAAGGGTGAATAGTTTACATTGAACGAAAACAATCATACAAAATACTAGTTAAGATACGTAATAAGATTCATTCTGAAATACTTTGACGAGAGAAATGACTTCTATAAAATACATTATACTCTACAGTCTACATACTACATGACATGCCTACTGTAAGATAATACGATTTCTTAATATACAACGATTTTAATAACTAATAATAATTGTTGCATCACAATTCATAGCTAGAATCACTCACTTTCTTGAATTTTCTAACAGCGGTAACTCCATTCGAGCTGAAGGTGGTTATCATTTCATCCCCATTAAACTCCCTAACAGTTGTCGCTTCAATTTTGCCATCCTTTTGTTTATGGACGAGCTTATTGCCTTCGAATGTGATTGTTGCCTGCAAAAATTTCATTTTCATAAAAGATTATAGATAACGTTTGTCCACGGATTAGTTCTACAGCATTTTTTCATAAATGGACTGTGTTTAGTATTTATTTTGTGGTATTTGCCTTCACAGTGCGTCCATCAGCAGTTTCCTCATCAAATTCCACTCCAGGAGTGAAAGTAATCTCAAAGGTCTTGATGGCAGTTGTTGTTTTTTGAGTCCATTTTCCATTATTTTCCGTAAAGGTCATGGTGGGAGTTGCTGTTTTGGCAAGACCTCTCTTAATTACACCAACACCTTAAATCAATCGAGTATGACATACCCAATTACTTACTAATTATTAATATCTGTTCAGCTATGTTTCTTATAGTTAGCTTGAAAATAATAACGGGAGAATAAAAATAATATTCATACCAACAGCCTTTAAGTATTCGTCATAGTTTTCCGAAGAAACCATTTCGTAACTTCCTGCGACGGCCATAATGAAGTGGATAGGATTTTGAGGAACTGTGTTGAAACGAGTTAACTCTAAAGCAGTTAAGGAATAAGTGACAATTCTTCGGCTGTAATTAGCTGCTTTAATATGTTTCGTAAAATTACATGATGTCATTTCATTTTTAAGTGGTTACATTACAGAAACGTCATCCTGAATCAATAACGCATATATTCCAAGATAATTGTGCCCTTTGATTTATCACAAAGTACATTGTTTCTGGCCTGACCTTGTGTCTTTACCCTTATCACCTGATTTAGCATCTGCTGTTGCACAATTCATATCAATAACAATGCTCGTATCGAGAATTTTGAAATGAGCAGGAAGAGATACAAGTGGTTTTGAGAGTACCGAGATAAAAATTGGGCCAGCAATTTTTTTCAAACTACCCCATTTTTCCGGCATCTGGGGGGAACGTGCCTAGTGTAAATTTTGATACGCCCTTGTAAATACAATCAATAATATAAACTAGAATCAGATTTTTTCTTTATAATATGTACGATGTACCTTGGAGTGGACAAAACAGACCAGAGGACAAGTTCTAATATGATTAGTGTATACCTTACATGTAATAAATGTGCATTGTAATGTAATATTGTTACATAAATATTATTCCATTCATCCTTCCAACATCATCGTAACATGCAGATAAGGAAAGGAAATGTGTAATACTGAACATGACAGTTGAACATTATTCAATTAGCAAATATTATAATATTATTATTTTTGATCTCTACAAATACAAATGCAACCTACATTGCTCACGCCCACATATATAAACAATTATAACATACAACGTGACAAAAGACACAATCTCATTCCACTTCAAAGAATAATACCTAGGCAAATGAGAGACTGTTTAAAGTGTTTTACAGCATACACATACCTATACCTATGTAGCTAAGTTTGTTTGTTAACGTTTAAAACAACTTTGTATGTACTTTTGTATTTGCTCTGTGCATTTAGAATACGTATATAACGGAAATGAATAAACCATACCTAATAGGTGTACAGTATACCTATATAATAAATGTTTAACAGTTTGCAGTGATGTACACATTTAAAATTTTAGGTAATTGCTAATAAATAGAAATAAAAGACCTGTACTATGCCTATACTATACTATGCTTATGCCTGTACAAGTATATTTTTGCGGTACTACTCTGATTTTCCAATGAAATGAAAATCAATCAATCTATGTATTTTAAGCAATAATGCATGAATTAATATTATGTTGTAACGCTACAATTTAAATTACTTACATCTTGCAACATAAGAACATGTAAAATATACATTTTACATTTTTTTTCTTTTTTCTATTCAACTATACTTGTCAATTTTTTACTATTTGTTTTTCCTACATTTTAGTATAATGTATACGTAATTAAAAATGGTATCTTAAAATATTTTTTTTAATCTGAAAGGTTACAATTTATCATTGTGTGAATAACTACAAATGAAGCAATAAGACTGAGATATGCAGCACTGAAATATCTGTTTTGAATACTAGTCTCAAGTGAAATAGCAGTATATTACAGATATATTGATACATACGAATATAATATCCACATTAAGTCCATATTGCACTCCTGAACTCAAAATACTTTCTAAACTGTAATAGTGTTACACTACCGATACACAGAGATCAGACATGGTGTTTTAGTTGTTATCAATAAAGTCAATACTTGAATTGTTGCCGTTTCGTCATGCACTATACATTTTTAACGTTACTATCAGTTTGTCCATTAGCACTGATTTGTGCCTAAGCTAACAGTTCAGTTTATAACTTAGCTGAACTAATGCAATGATCAAAGTGTGTCATGAAATTCTCGATCATTCTTCATGAGTATTACCATCATTCTTTATACAAATATTAACATACCTACAAGGTATTATATACAAGACGATAGTTCACCAATTTAATATTTCTTATTATGATATCATTCTACTTTAAATCATTTACCTACTGATATGAGAATTTGCTCTTGCAGCTGTTGCGTGTGACATATTGGGGTTGAGTTGAGATTATCTCATTGTCAAAATTATTCACTCTAATTTGTTAGTAACTTTAATCTCTCCTTCTACAAATACATAGGTTTTACTCTTACTGTAATGTTTCATCAAAGAAAATGCCTATATACATAAGAAGCACAGACTTTAGTTAAGTTTTGGTTAGAAATGAACTTAGGCCTCAGTCAATGAGAGATTGCAAAAAGAACATTCCACCTATCACTGCTAAGGAAAAGAAAGCCGGCGCCCAATCAAAACGCACGTAAAGAAAATATCTCTAACCGTCACGTATTATTTGTCTGCGCTTCTTATATGTATATAGGCATATTCTTTGATGTTTCATTAGCTCAAACTATGTACATTATGTACTCAAATATATCCCAGAGCTATATTTGATTAGTTAAGTCATTATCAGCATTAGGTAATGTCACAATTGATTTATGTGTTCAAATGAACCAATTTCATTTTTTGTGCAATCATTTTGTGCAAAAATTCAGTAAAATTGTTCGCAATTAATATAATTTTTTTTTATTAGTTCCTGATCACAGTACATTAAGTAAAAGTCCATTTGTCCAAAGTTTGCAAAGGCTGTTTGCAATGCTAATTGTAAGCAGAGTCTACAAATCAATCGCATTGTAATGTCAATACATATATACATATGTTCTCTCATAAATTACATGCAGGTGATTAGTTATTTTCATTAGGTAGCGAAAGTTGTGTCACAATGAGGCAAATTTCAATTAGCTGATTAATTAGATAATTAATTACATCTACTTGAGTTTTGCACAAGAATGGGACACGTATAGGAGACCCTATTTGGCAGATGTTCACATAAAATGTTTTCTATTTTTTATCTGGCAGTCTCCCGTCAAACGACTGTAATGCGTCTTCACATCAAAATATCCCAGCAGTGCATATCATAGTCATTATCAGACATACAGATCTATACTCTATACACCCTGCAGCACTAGTAAAATCACTTTTAAAAGACAAGTACATGTACACAGCCATATTTTTACATAGGAGTCCTCATTTCATTCAAATGCATAAAAAGCTTTATTCTCTTTGAAATAATAAAATAACAATAACACAATAAATATTTCTACTGCCATTTATTTGGTTTACCACAAGACATACAAATAATTCTGCCTTGCCTTTTTATTTTTTCTACTGCTAGGACACAACATGTCGTTGTACACCTTTTACGCAACAATGATCCACACAAACTAACAAGATGCTGTTTACCAACACTAAAAAGGTCCAGGTACACGAGGTACCTATAATAATAATATTATCAATCTTTCTTATTAGTTACACACATTTTTCTTATTAGATACACACAGTAACCCATATCAGTGTAGGAAATAATAACAGTTTTATTTATTGTGCTAGTAGAGGTATACTTTCATGTATTACAATATCACTGAAAATCTTGCGTAGTTATTTTGCTCGTATAAAAGTGTTAAAGTAAATAAAGGCAATTACTTTAAAGGTTTGCACTGTGTGAAGTATTGCATTATGTAATAAAAGGTATTTTGCCCCGAGTATCAAGTAATGTGTGCAGTAGTAAATCTTAAATAGATGGTAGTTAGTAAAGTAAACACACACACATACTCTCATAAGTACTTGTTGGCGTTTTTATGATTTCCCTTTCTATAAGTTTACCCACAGCAGAGACTAGACCCAAATACAAAGTAGAGAAAAAGAGAGACAGAGAGAGGATGAGTGAATTCAATGAGATCGCTTGCCTTGCCGCATATAAAATGAAACAGTACAAACACATTTTACACACATACAAGTTCTGAGTGTATTTTTGCACCCATCATACCCTTAATACGTATATTAACAATATAATATACCCACATTCAATCATTCAATAGTATTTTGTGAATGTTTAACTTCGTTAGTGGGATTGTTAGCAAAAATTGTACATAGAAAATACGTACACGAAAATTACGAACACACATACATACCCTCGGCCGTATCCAGAAATCGATTTCGGAGAGGGCAAAATATATTTCGGGGAGAGCAAAATTCAAAAAAAATGTTGTCCCCTCTTTTTTGGGAATTTCGGGGGAGGAAATTGCCCGTTTGCCCACCACTTGAATACGGGCATGTACATACCTATATATAAATTATACACTGATGTAGGTATAAATACACAATACAGTTAGAATGAATAAAGATAACTCTTGACTTGACTCACATTCTCATAACGCAAAAATCGTGGTGTGTGTATTTGAATGATGAATATATTGTTGTAGATAATAAGAAATAAGGCAGGGCTTTAATTGCATAAGGTAATATATTGTAAGTACCTGCTTATTAAAAGTGTGTGTGTGTGTAAGAGTGATGTACGCACCTTGAATGCCCACAGAGCAACATGTCATTCAAAAATAGACGACGAAAAGTAATAGAATGGTAATAGTAATGTGTAACGCAGCACGTCCGAGTAATAATAATAGCGACATAGCGATAACAATGTGAATGTGAACCTTATGGGTTGAGGTGGGTTTGGTTTGGTTGGCTATGGTATAAGTAACGTTAATGTGGTTTGTGGACGGTTGGTTGTTGTGAAAGTGATTAGCATATAATACACACCTAATACCTATGCATTAAATTAAAGTGTACAGATACCTTCCATTATTATAACTCCCTTACCTACCTAAATACTTAAGTATTGTGATTCTCATGTGAAGGTCCACTCCATTTTTTCACTCGTGCAATTTTAACTGTCTGTTTTGTACACAAACATCAGTTCTCCTGTTTGATAACGTAATTATTGCAAGTGGGTGGCGAGTCTGGTGATGACGATTCAGATTCGCTTTATGAAATAATATTCTTATGGAGTATAAGGGTTTTACATTGAAGAATTAGTATGCAATGTAGGAGTACCTATGTGTAGTTAGCAAGTTATGTATACAGACTCAAGAGAAATATTAAGATTATATGATTGGTTGGAGTGTGATGTATTTATAGAAATCTTGAATGAATTGTTGAAAATGAATTACTCAACATCCAAAGAAAACTGTCAACTGTTCTGTTGGACAGATCTTTTAGACGCAGAGGAGGAAAGACATGAAATTAAAAATAGCACAGTCATTATTTGTTTATCTGCCTTGTACCAGTAAAGTCGCAACTATTATGCTACATATGGAATGCTTTAGTGCATTATTATCACACGATGGTCATACGAGTGTCTCATCTCTCATGCTTTTCTTTTCATTTTCTGTTACCGCTTTCAGATGGGTTTAAAAGTGTGTCTTGTTCAAAAGCGACAAAGAAGATGACGATGTGTCATTCCTTTATAAATAAATTATGTAAAGTTCTGTCACGAACGACAGTGTATTGTGTGCAGTAGCATTTATTCTCTTTTAATTATTTATGCAATATTATCACATCAATGACTACAGTATGTAATACCTACAGCATGCAGCAGGGTTACAGTGTATTACATTTATAAATATGCTTTTGTAGTGAGCTTAGCGAATTTGATTAACATTACATTATAATATAGATCATGACAGTGGTATAAAGTGTAATGTGGATTAAATTAAATATAGATTGTTGATATGAAATAACAAACAAGTAAGTGTGAATTCCATTGTCCTTACTTCCCTGTTATTTATGCTGTATATTTTATTTATGCATTAGTGCATACCATACCTAGTTGTATTATAAGAGTTATTTTACTTATTAGAAACTAGGTAAAGGGTAAAAAGTCAATATATTACTTAAATATTAAAAATATTGAAATCTGTGTGTGATATGACTTTTATTATTGACTAAGCATTAAAATCTACGTACATATTTCCACGATTTATGGGAGGAATTTCGTGTAGATATTCTGCATAGCATTATGGATCTTAGAAAAACATTTATGTACCAACTTGTATTAATGATGAGATGACCCACAAATTTTCAATGAGTTAATAATACATTGTATTACTGATATATGACACTGTTATTAAACTGTGCATGCTCGCATCTTGTTTTATTTTGCGTGCACATAATTAAGTACAATATAATAATAGCGTTATTAGCATACAGTATCCTGTTAACAATCTCCGTGCACCTATATACAGAGTTTGCAATGTCAAACTATGATAATATTTAGCCATTCATCTCGTTTTAACGATATGTACATATAGCAGTAAATAAACTGATGCTATAAAATATCACACATGACACAATAGGAGCACAGCCCAAAGCCAAGTCTTTTATAGTTATGTCACCTTACGTTAATCTACATACAATACACATGTTATAAACTACAATTACAAGTACGTCCATACCATAATGACTTAAAATTCCCTTCCTTCTTCCTAGTATACCTAAACACACAACACAAACACATTCTTTAAGAAGATACTGCACACTGTGAGTAAAGAATACCTTCATTATCATCCATATACCGACATGCATTTTTTAGTACCACACAAACACTTTGTAAAACGAGATAGGCAATCATAATCATTCTTCTACCAGAAAATGTTCCTTGTGTAAAATAAATATAGCTTGAATAAAACATTGATTTCAACGCAACCAACCCAAACTGCCCACACTCTAACAAAATCTGTACAGATAGTTTTTTAACCACCAATAATTCTTTATTGTCATTTAAGATATCTCTGCACACTTTGTATCTCTATCTCTATTCTCTACACGAGTCCACGACCAGTGCAAATATCCTCCCATTTAATTTATCTCTTTTCCCTTACTTTGCTGATGTTAGTATGCGACTGTGCGAGCGAGGCTGTAGATTCCTTGTAATTTAACTCTTTGTACTGTGTGCACAGTTCAATATCACAATTTGCTCTCCTCCTGACGCAGAATAAGAAGAAAAAATGGGAAAAGCGAAGAAGGAGCGATGAATGTCTCTATTAAAGATTATCAAGAAGTTCTACTCCTTTGACCAATTCAGATGCTACGCTTCGCCTTGAGGATTTTATCTTAACATTCTATTTACAGTAGTCCTTTCAGCGACCAACTAACGAGCACCAGCAACGTCATCCTTCAATAAGTTCAGTAATGAATTACCTTTAACATTTAACTTTAAGCCTACACTACACTTGCTTTGCTTTTTCTGTGCTTTATCTTTTAGTTTTAGACCATCCTTTAATGTAGCATCCTTGTTAAGATATACTTCTCCCTAAATATCACTTCATAATTCTATCATTTGAAGCTTCAAAATCTCTGTACTCGCTGTAGACTGTGATGTAGGTACTAGGTGCATCTTTACACTGTATCTATATACGTACATATGGCTATGACGTACTTTCATTACCTACCAAAATTTATTTTTGCAAAAAATATTGATTTTAATAAATCTGTTCTCATGAACAGTTTATAAATTAAGTGGAAGATTATTTTACAATATATACAAGCATTTTTTTAGATTCCTAAGGTAAGCTAAATTGAAATAAAATAAATGTTTTTCTAAACATTTCCACTCCTCAAATGTCAAATCAAGTCCAACTTGGATGGATGAAATAATGAATGATCTATGGTAGATGTTAAAAAATGTTGAGAGTAAATAAAAACACGTGCGAGGTCGTTAATCTTCGGCTTTTGCCAGTTTAAAATCAGATAAAAAATTTATTGAGACAATTTCTCTAATAGCAAATAGTAAGACATTGCATGTTACTGTTGGGTAATTATAATTGTGGTAAAGTGTAGCACATGTAATGTCCACTTGGATGGAGTGTCATGTTGCGAAGAAGTGTGTTTCTGTTGAATTGTTTTATAAACAATAGGAAATACTGCATTGATAATTATGACGACTGTTCGATGCTTTTGGTATTTAATGGTCTGTTGCACTTATCTCTCTCTAATTATTGTTCCATTCCATCTCACCTCGCCTTTTTCTTTTCTTCTGCTCCAAATCTTTAAAAGCAGAGACACATTCCTCCAAGCTAACACTCTACTAGCAATTGTATTTGTAGATATATATTTTTTAATGACTGCATGACTCCATTTTGTGAAGTAATTGCAATTTATGACAACAAAAAGATTCAGACTTAAAACATAATGGATGATAATCATCAGCAACGGCGATGCTACCAAGATTTAGTGTTCATAAAAGCCTTCATATATTAACCGAGTGTATGTTAAGGCACATGTATTATAAAAAAATACCTATGTACACCTATAGCCATGTGAAGCCTGGTACAACAGAAGCAAATTAAATAACAGCAGAAAGTATGGCGAAGTCCTCGTGTCTTTTACATAATACGTGCATGTTGTATATATGGACTGTGGATTGATGAACGCCTTCGTTTTTACACATTAACATTCAGTGTGAGATAAAAACAATTAGACACTACACAAGGCAAGCCTTTAACAACTACACCGTGAACAGAAATTCTGTCACATGCATTCGTTACAATGTGCAGAAGCGCTGAGCAACGTTAAAAGACAAGTCACTTACATAAACTATTACATTATACTTTACCTTTACCTTTTATTTGGGAGCTGCTTTAATATAAAAACTCCTCCGCATGGATATGCATTTAATTACTTTTCGTTATTATTCTACTACTAGTTTAGAGAAGTCCTACTACCCTTCCCTCCCAATTCTTTCAAGAGTTTGACTGACAATGCAAAAAAACCTACACAGAGACAGACAAAAAGCTCACACACTCATACACTAAACACAACCCATCAGCCTCTAATTTCTTTTCACAATGAGAAAAATACTCAAATCTCTTTAGCAGTCATCTCGAGAAGCCTTTTACAGCCTTTCTTATCAACTCAGACCCACAACACAGTATTACCATTACATAATGTGTTCACTTTGTACTTATAACTTGCGTTTTGGATTGAGATAATATTTGTACGTAGTATGTAGTTTTGTCTTCCGATCCATTTCACTTCTTTGTTATCAATTTTTGCCGCAAAGAATTCCATTATGTATAGGTACACGTAATAAATGCCTAAAGTATACAGCTACATAGGCGTGTGTATTTGTGTGTGTAAAATTATAAGCTACCTACTGAAAGAAACTAGCTTTGTGTGCCATCGCATGTAATAGTAAAGTAGCAATGAAATGATATAATAAATTATAATGGGATGTGAAAATCCAGGTGAGGATTTCCATCCTTCAAATCAGCAATAATAAAAGTGCAACGGGGAAAAATGTTTTTAAATTGATTTAATGTTTCCATACATAGCTACTTACATTGATACATTGCGTTGATGTATGTGAAGTGTAAATTGTAGCACGATCACATTAGATATAGCAGTACCAAGTACATACTGTAGCTGAACACAGCAAGACGCAACAGGTTAAAGCTCACACTAGAAGGTGACAGGGTCTTTTCTTACCTGTAAGTGTTATCGCAGAAATCACAGTTATTTTATCATTGTGGTGCATTATGTAGTGTAACATTCTTGTAGCCATTAAAATGTCCTATCTGAAAATCTGTTCCTATATAATAATAATATTATTACCTTTGATTGCTTACCGTCACTTCACTTTACTTACAATTCACTTGTACTTCAAAGCGAATCAAAGTTCTCCCTTCCATTGTTATTAAGTGCATAATGACTTTAATGACGATATTGCCAGCACTTTTAACTTTTATGTCGAAAAAGGTACAGCCTACATATATAGGTACACTTACTAGCAGCCATTATTACAGTGTAATAATAATAGTAAAGTATCTGTGCACAGTTGTCAAATACTGTAAAATCATTGAGTGCATGCTTTCAACAAGGAATTTAAGTAGTAGTTACTAAACTGCCAAAATCCTCATGTAAGTGAGACTACTGTATTGTATGTGTATGCTACTACCGCATCATCACCTTTTACCTATCATGTGTGAGTAATTACTTACACGTAGTACAGATGTATACATACAGCCATATGTCTTTTTTATCAACAGCCGCAGAAAAATAACTTTAGTAATACGGTACACATACAAAGATCATTTCATATATACTTCATTTATGCGCACTTGCATATAATTCGAATTCGCAAACCGGGATGTGTTGTGCACTACACAGCTTTGTAAATTTTGCATAAATATACATACCATACATACATAAAATCTTATATTGCAAATTTTTATTTAGATATACACATATATAATTCATAATTACATACACACTGAAATACTTTGTTATAAAATTACTCGAAACCTGTGTATTTGCGTCTATTACACATTGCAGTTTTGAAAGAAAGGGTTTTGTGTGTGGATGTTGTGTATGTGTGTGGTATGTGCGGTTGAGTTGCTGTTATAACGTAGAAGGGAGAGTATTAGTCAAGCCCAGTCGGAATTACATTATTTAACATACACAGAAGAATAATGCAATATTATACAAGATTCATCAGAAGGACAGGTTAAGGAACACAACAATGAAATACACACTCTGTGTATTACCTGAGTGCGTATGAATCTACTAACATTATCCTTCTGTATCAACAACGCAAGCACATTTACTGGTTATATACCAGGACTAATATTCTCCAATAAATGCAGAATTCTTACAAGAGAATGTTTTTAGTGAAATGCAGTGCACATATAGGTAGTAATACTCGTAATGCAGCGTATTATAAGTAATAGCGTGTGTAATAAATGCACACACACGAGGATGTGCAAGTACAAGTTAAAAAGAAGAGAATTGACTTTGGAGCAGTTGGTTTTGTTGGGCTTGGGATGAGAGAGAACGTGAAGCGAGCCCAATAACAGGCCTGCCAACAAAAGTAAATGTGGTTTGGCTTCTTTGTTACTACTTTACTACGACTACGGCTTCTACGACTAAATAACGTAACACCACATTATTATATAATGCAGCCACTACACTCTAATGTACAAATGCATGGAGACTTAGCCTTTAATACTAATGTACAAAGCGTTGTGTCTATGTAGTAAATACAACTTGCTTATATCCTACAAAGATTTTGTATTAACAGCCTGTCTGTAGTTTTTAGCTTCAAGGGAAAAGGTTCATTGGAGAATTACAGAGCAAAAGTATCATCGTATATAATAATGCTGCTACATATAAGATGTACATACATACAAGATGTTATGCTACGATACAAGAATGATTTTTGTTGTATCTCTGTATGTCTATAAGCTACACTTCTTCATAAAAGAAGTTTTAAGGATGTGTCTACAGGACAGGATGAAAGCAACTAGGAATAATGTTGTATAAGTGCATCTCCTACTACTACTACAAGGTATAGTGTGCTATGGTGTGATGATGACGAGGATGATGAGAATGATGATGACGATAATAATAATACACTGAGTGGATCTAGACGAGCTTATAAGCAACATCATGTAAAATGACTGGAGCTACAATGTGTCTGTTAATATGTTAAAACGCAGATCTGTGTATGCAATTATTAGTTGGTCGTGTTGTTTTATGCTGCATGCCTTATATAGAGGAAAGGAACTGAAACATTAAAATCTGACGAACTTCAAACAACAATCCTGCTGAAAATCTCTTGTGTATTTTATCTCTCGAGATATTTCCCTAATGTCTTTTCTTTGTGTTTGCATCCTTTTCTTTTACTTTTCACTATATAACAACTGTGACTATGCAGCATAGCCCTTGGATAAGGAGCAAGAGCATTGACTATACTATCCCACACACGTGTTGTGTACTATGTATGTTATTACATATTACATCCTGATTGTATAGTACATGGTATACACTTATGTTACTTAAGTTAGATTTCATTATTACGCATCATATAAAAAAGATACTATTACGATTACAATATGTATACACGATTATGCTCCTGCTTTAAACTTCAGAGCTATTTCCCATTAGATTCTCTTTCAGAGTAGCATAGTAGTAGGAGTAAAAGTAGCCATAGATTCTCGTCAATCTTGTCTGGCTTCTACTTCTACGTTACTAATATAGGAGCTAATAGCAGCAATAGCAATACTATTTAAGATTATCACTCTATAGGCCAAAAACCAAGGGACTTTTGTATTGTATGTATCTTTATTGTATAAAACGTTTTTAAAGCTTCCACCTACTACATATATGTGTACAACGTATACAAAGGATTTTAGTGATGCATGTTTGTACCGGTATGGTATATAGGAGGCTGTATTTGTGTGCATTGTGATGTGGTTGTTGAAGACTGGGCTGGCGAAGACAGGTGAGATGAGAAATACCTCGAGTACTTGGAAAAGATGAAATGGACTGGATCCATGCAGGTTCAGTTGACTTCCCTTCAGATCGGTCAGAGAAGAGTAAGTAACTGAACTGCACACAGAGCTGAATAATCCAGTGAGCTTCGTTTTTTAGGAAAAGGGTTGCCGCACCCTCAGGGGTAACCCCATACTCGTTTTCGTTTTGTAGCTACACATCTCGCAGACAGCTTTGATCTGGCTACTATTATTGCTACTACGACTACTACGACTCATTCTATAGCTTTTGATCTTCCTACAGCTTCTATAAAATGTATGTGCAAACATAAACAATTGACCGTCTATATGCTCACTGTCGCCGGACAGTGTCCTTCAGACAATCAAATCACATAATATACAGAATAATTACGCAGGTATTGTAATTGCAATAAGAATCTCTAATTAGCTACGTGCTTACTATCTTATATAGTAGCTAAGTAGTTCTACTATGCGATGCGTAGTACATAAAGTATGTGTCTGGAAAAATTTAGTGTTTTGAAGAATTTAGACTGGAAAACACTGAATAAATTTATTTATTACACTTCAGACATGACTTGATTAAACTGTATATAAGCCAATATTTTATAAGGTAAACTGCTTGAAATACTTTTTCATGTCGATTCCAGCTTTGCATACCTAATTAATTTACAGATAGAAATAATTGTTTTTTTATTAAAGATAAAATTATATCCATTTTCAAAATTCAACAATTCATCTGTAGCAATGCAAGCAATAGAATAATTAATTCTACACAGAATAGCGTGTTTTGTCTTCAGTCTTATTGTTAGTAGAATTTGCATGCGTGTAAAAATATGGGATATTTTTCCTTTTCCTACATTTACAGTGTAAATTAAAATGTGATCCAGTTTAGTCACTGCGTATTCTTTGCTAAAGGTACAATATCATAGGTATATGCATAGTAATGCACTACAACTAACCAGTAATATATTCCTACTACAATCTTTTACATAAATACATCCCTCCCTACTAGAACTCATATTATTATTTGCAGAGGCAAGCATTTTGCAACGAGAGTCTCAAGTTGACTTGATTCCAGGTTATTTTCAATTATTGACATAAATATTATGCCACTATGAGTATCCTTACACCTTTCCAATAGCAACTTTGTCTTGCATGCCTCTTTGATGTTTGATGCACGTATTATGTATAGTATGTAGGTATTTCCAATTTGCAATACTTTTGATGCATGCAAGCAACAAGGATATTCTACGAATCTAAATGTTCGTATCAATATAGCAACTCTATATACTACACATACAATCCCTTGCATATCAAAGCGTTGTACTTAGGTTCTTCTTCTTGCTCACCACGCTTTGTTGTAAAATGAAGGCTATGTTGTCCTGCATACATATAAGTGTACACAAGATCTTGGAGGAATATTATTTTCATTGCATCTATATCTTTGGGCTTCCCTTAAGTAACACTAACACATGTATATATAATATTGGTGGTATCTTGGCCATTACGTTGTTGAATTGCTTCTTGCTTGTCTGTTACATTACCTTACACTTCTGCTGCACACACAGCTAAGCAAGCGGTGTGCATTAGATTGTTGTTTTCGTTGTTAGCTGTGTGTGAGAGTGTAGTATCTGACTGTTGTACTTGTATTGGAGGAGGGAGACCAATGCGAATGAATGTAAACGAATAGGTATATAGTTTATAGCTCTCTGTACACCTTTTATGTCGTGTCGTTCTTCGTTAAAGTATCCCTGTGGCTATCTATGTGTATCTGTGTATAATATTCTATCGAGTACTACACTACTATAGTAAAAGTACACTTATAATATTCTACTAATTCTACGAGCTTCACGATCACCGTGTGATGTCTTGAATGTTTTGCCTGCATGTAGCTTACTTTGGTCTCTGAAAGGTTTGTCTTGCTCCAAGATTTGGTTTCTTGGCCGTGTTGTGTACAGATTGCACTTCATTTGCTTTTTGCTATGCTCACGTTCGGACATCGCATTGCTAAACACAACATCCTCTGCTCAAGACTCGTACTAAAACATCCCATCAGATTCCTCGTCATTATTATACCTCACAAAACACAGACTCACAAAGATACACAGCTACATACACTACCTGGAATATACAATACACAATGCAAAGGCATAAGAAGGTACTCGCATTCATACTCCACCTGAAACTTAAGACCAGCAAATGTACAAGCAGTTGTACCACGGACTCAAAATACAAGAAGAAGAACCACTAGTTCGTTTCTCACATCTTTTCTTCCTAGAGCTAGAAAGATTACTTTTCTGAACACACACAACACATACACACATATACGTACATAAGTGTTACCTACCTACCTACTACCTACCTAGTTGTCTACCTGTGTGCTTGCCTAGGTTTTAGGCTGCAATGTAGTCACAACGTGAAGATACAGATACAAATACACTGAGGAAGATACACAGACACACCACCAACACACAATTGAAATCCAAGACGAGTCCGAACGAGAGATCGAGCAGTTTTACACTTAGTCGGTTCAGTTCAGTTCAACGGCTGCAATATACAAATAATATTCTTTCACGTATTACTCATCCTTCTGATCTTTGCACAAACAAAAGTTTTTTCTTAACATCAAGTGCTTTTCTCCTGGAAGAGAATTCACAAACACTTTTGTTCCTTGTGTCTCGTAACAGTTTTCAGACTGGATTGAGAAATTCTGTAGAAAATGCAGGAGGGGACGAATTCCTTGAGCAGGTACGTACATTGCTACTTGTATACATTACTGTGTGGCAAAATTTTATTTTGCTCTACAATACAGATACTGTAAAGTCAAACCAGCATTGTCTCTTTGTATATCAGGGTTTAAAAATATTTTAATGTAAGTTTACACAGGTTGCATGTTCTTGCTAAGGGTTAGAAATATTTGTTCAAGTTAATATTTCATTATCATTGAGCAATCAATAACTAACTGCTAAGAAATGTAGAACGCGTGTGGCTTGTGATTCATCTTAGTCATTGTTATGAATTTGTATTATTCTATTGTGATGAATTAGTTTAGTGGTAACGATAATTCACTAATATTACATTGTGGAGAGTTATTGTTATTTTATTTAGCTTGTTTGAAAAGAGATACACGCAAAGATAGGAGAGAGAGGGAGACCAAAGAGATTGTTTCCATTGTACACCTTTAGCAGAAGTATTAGTCTTAGGAGTGTCTGTATAGTGTAGAAGAAACTTTTAGCTACCCAGTACAGTGTAATCGTATATATAGAATAGTAGTAGGTGTGTATACCTACATAATGTACATGAATATTGATTGTATTGTTGTTAATTGCAGTTTATAGGAATAATAATATTGTAATGGTTATTGGATAACGTATTAGGCGAGTTATTGGGAAAGAATGGAGTAAAACGACAATGATGACAAAAGAGATTGATAGAATTGTTTAAGGATTACTAATGGAGCCGCTAATAGGAAATTTAACTACGGGAGAGATGAGTTGAGAGTGCCAACACACTTTGCAGTAGGCAAACCATATTCAAATGTGAGGGAGAGTCTCAAAGGACATGAGACATACCTAAGCAGTCAAATCCAAATGGGAAAACAATTATTGTCAATTGTTGTCATTCTTTCTTCTATATTGGTTTGCTTGGTTAGAAATGTCACCGTCTTAATAATAGTCTGACGATTTGTTAAGCTAACTACGCATAGAAAGGACTCATGACAAGACACACTGTGTGATTGAATTGAGCAAAGCTAAAGAAAGAGAGAGAGAAAAGTTATTATTTAAAAAAAGTGTCTCTTTATTTATATTTTATGACTGTTAGCGTTGTTATTACTTTGTTACAAACTCTCTTGTACAGTAGAGTACAAGTTTAATGTATAACGTAGGTATATAGAACATGTATGTGTGTGGTGGTGTTTTGGATGATGCTGTGTCATGTTGTTTAGTTACAATAACTTCTTCTGTAACGGCTGGTTACTCTTTTCCCTTTAAGATTCACTGATTCGCTTACAATTCTGATTTTTTGCAATTCCTACTTATATATAAGCATACATATAAACACTCCATTTAGATATATACAGTTTGTGTATGAAAGTGTTTTACGCTTAAATGTAATATGTCATGTGTGTGTGGTAGATTAGACAGTGTGTGTGTTCTATGGTTTAGCGTATTATGCATGTCCTTTGCATTAATGGGATAGAGAGAAACAGTTTTTTAGTTCATGCACGACGGATGGTTTGCAAGTTGCGACAAACGAAAAGGAAAGAAAGCACGGGGTAATTATTGGTGTTAGAATTTGGTGTACTGAAAGATGATGAAGGCAAAAAGTACTGTAAGGCAGAAACAGAAACGGCAAGACAAGGTGACAGTCTTGTTCTTCTTCAGGGAATTTATTATGAGAAATGCAAATTACTCTTATTACTAACACTACTACTGCGAATTCATTCAAACTATGCACAGGGTACACAATACGTACACATACGTATGCAGTATACACACAAAACATCAAAATCCATTTAAGGAATTGAAAATCATGTTTGTCCATGTCCATTTCTTCATGCGAATACGTTATGTGATGTGTTCTTGTGTCTATGCAGGATGAAAGAGTTTATAATGAATAGTGTGCTGTGTTTTATTATTGCTGCATGAATGGGGCAGACGATGATAACAAGTGGGTTATTATATTTCATACTCACTCCTCAGTTTTCCTGTATGTAACGTTTTTACTTTTGCTATACTACAGAATATCAAATGAATGCTTCACTATTTGACAAAGCTATGGAGTTGTGTTGGGTGATGTTTTGTGTAGGATAGAAAATTTTATATTCCATTGATTCTTATATGTAGCTGTATGAATATGAATTTACACATGGGAGGGTGCCATCATTCATTTAAGAATTCGTTATGGATTTTTTCACAAAGAATTCGATGTAGGATGGTTTCAACTATTTATATTCATGAAAGAAGTCACTGTTTGTAAATATTCATATTTAGCTGCTCGGAAAATTATTTGCTTTGAAGCTCAGTTAAGTTCGAGAGTTAACCTTAATTGATGCACAATTATTTTAGTGGCAACTGGCAACGATTAAGGTTCATCAAATGAATCCTTTTCATCTCTCTCTGTGTATTTAACCTTCAAAAATAGATAAGGGTAAACTGTCATCTGCAACTCTATGTCTTTATAACGTACCGATATTATAACTAACAAATGTACATCTGCATGACTGCAAAAGATTTCAAGCTTACTTTACATTGATTATTTACTGTAAGCAGCTGAAATAATACGTAGTATTTGTACAAACTATTGCGAAAGTTATTGCGATAATTGCAACAAACATTGCCAAAATTTACGAATGTAATTTTTCAAGAAAATAATATTTGAGTTGAGTCGCACCATAAAAAATAAACACGCTGTGTAAACAAATTGTTTTCCTAAAAATATACATAATAAAATGTTACGGTTCATTTGTGATGAACTGTAGTAGAACACCTTGTTGCATGCAGAATATTCTTAAAATGTCCTTATACAACAATGTGACAAAAAAGTACAAAAGCGATTTTCAAAGAATTCGTTTAATGCAGCTTAAAGTAACAATAAAACGTTTGGATGTTTAGATAAAAAAGATTTAGAAGAACTAGAACTATTTGCATTGACCGTTGGATCGTACACACCAGTAGGACAATTACTGCAGCTACAATATAGCAATAGCAATTGTGAAGTATTTAGCATTTGTATTTGAATCCTTTTCCTTTCACTGTTAACGCCTGTGTGTAGGATGATAATGACGATGGGGCCTTACGAGTACTGCTTAACTTTTAACTGCCCTAAACAACAGACTGACAAACACGTACAAATGTTCTTTTGTGTTGTTAGTACGTGTGTATAGTGAATTTACTCGCGTGTGTAAGTGTAGTACTAGTTACTCTTACTAACTCTTCCTTCACACACACATGGCTTAGTGTGTTTTATTTCTTGTTTAAATTGCTTACCGAGGTCAATTCCATTTAGAATTGAATTCACTGGTTTTACATGAGTTTGGATTGGTGTGGAGCTCTTATCAATGTTGAATAGAATAGTCGTTAGCTTTGCCAAAGATTTATTTGGTGCTGTATCTCTCTCTACTTGTTTTAGCAACAGTTCTCTATTTGTCAGTCTTGTATCATCATCCTCATCTTCATCCTCACACACACACATACACACACACTAGACATACACACATCTGCAAAACTAGAACTGTTAGTAAAACTAAACTAAAACTAAACCGAAGCAATATATCATCATCATTATTATTATTAACTTCAGTTGTGTCTCGTCTTGGCTTGGTACTTGTGTATGTAGTGTACTTGTTGTTGAGTTGAATTGAACAAAACATTTTTCTCGTCTGTCGACCACAATTTGTATTTGAAATGTACTACAAATACAAGTGCACTCTCCGTTCTCACACAACATTATCATATGCAACTCCCTTGAAAAAAATATTCCCGTCTGCGACCACCACTTAATTGTGTGAACAGGGAAGAGACAAAAACATTCTTTTTTTGCACTGCAACAGTTTTCTCAAACATAAATCCTAATTATAATAATACAATCCTTTCTGTTGTGATTAAATTAGTTTCTTGTCTTTCTCGACTTACTTAACATTTACAAGGGAATTCTTTCATTCAACCTTGTCTGTGATTGTAAAATACAGTGTACATACTTCGACATAATACATAATATACAATCATTACCGACAAATATAATATAAATACCACACCGAATATATAAGTGTCTGTCTGCAATCTGCAAGAACAAATATTTTCTCAAATATTGACCAAACGCAAACTTGAATTAACTTTTGGTCTGACACTTACATGACATGAAGAACAAACTTGACTTGATTCTGTTTGACTTGGTTTGCTGGCCAGTCGTTAGTTTGGTGTGTCTTTTCTTTACATGGTATACAACACAATTACACTCACTCTCAAAAAACAGAATCGCATAATGTATTTATATATGTACCTTACACATTTACAGACAGATATAATAATGTCATTATAGCAGTCCTGCATGCAAGTGACACAGACTTAAAAGTGTAACGTATACATTTCTATACGAACAAAGTCGTTTAAATTTCAAGTGCATGTTTTCTTTCCTTGTGCTCTTTATCAAATAGAATTGTGTTATTTTATTAAATTACTTTACACATACGCATATACCCTTCCTAGAAAGGAATACATTACTTGCTATAATAATTTACAGATGTTTTTAACTATTTGTTTTTGCTTTGACCGTTTTCGTAAATTTCCATTGCCATCTTTTCATCAACATCATTGTCGTCATCATCCTTTTCTTGCTTCTAAATGCAAATAGTAGTGAGCTACAAATACAAATGTAAAATAACATGTGCCAGTTTACCTACAGACATTGGTTGACTTAAGTAAGCCATGCAACAGACGGCGAGTCAATTTTTGCATGGCCAGAGAAAGACTGTTGAGAAAAGTCTGTGTATACACAACCGGAGAGAAGAGCACAGGAAAATACTGTAGAAAAATCTTTGAGTTTTAATTCTGATTTGCTTATGGTGTGTGTTTGTCTGCATTCTGCATGTGTCTGCCCTGATAAGTAATAATATGTTTATGTTGTAAGTGTGTTCGTGAGAAAGTGAGGATGTACTACAGTTACGAGTGCTGTGCCATTTGCAGGTTTGACTTTGACTCATTCGGATTTAAAAAAGCTTTACACAGACTTAACTAATAATGCTATAATAATATTCTCCTACTCTAAGTAATATATTACTTCATTTCTATATACGTTAATATTACATATTTTACAATACATTATGACTTAAGTGTACACATACATGACTAGTCAATTCTTTTAACCGTGTATTCCCCTTTTTTTTATCTTGAGTTGCTTTATTATTGAGTGTATAAAATTAAAATGTGGGTTTATCCTCTATGCAGTATTGTTGGCTTTTACTGTGTTTTGTTTTGAGTGCAGTATTCGTAATTGTACACTACAGTGTTATTTATTATGTATTGTTGTTTACTAGTATTATGCTCATATCGACGAAGATTGTACTAATGAGGCACGTAAAGGTATACACAGAGCATTGTGCATGGTAAAACACAAAGTAGAGCTTTGCACAATGTGCAAATATGCATTTAAGATGATAGGATGAGTCAGTTGTGACCTTTATAGTGTGTTTAGCGATTTAATTCGCATTTGTACTCGTATTATTGTAGTTGAGCAGTTACATTACATTGCATTGCATCTACGTGTTATTTTTGTATTGAGTAGTGTGTGTATTAGGGCGTACTTCGAAAATATGTGGACAGAGTCAGACACGAAGTTGCTATAAGCGTAAGGTTAAATAAAAGTTAGACAAAGAGTGTCTCAGTCAGGATTTAAGACTGTGCGGTGCAACATATATCAATATTAACGTCTTCTTTAACACGCTTTGTTACTAAAGTGATTTATTATAAAGGTACGCCACCACAATACACAGTTCCACGTATTTTGCACAGAAGAGCAGTTAAATTAGAGTTGTGGTCGTGGAAGAATTGTTTTTGAGTGTGTAGTACACATACATCTCTGCTCTTTACAAGTTTATAACCTTGTTTAGGGTTTTAAACGTTTCTCTGAGAGCTAAGCTCGATTTCCAAGAGCTATTAGAACATATAAGTTGTAAGTACCATGTAAATTAAATTGTATGTAGGGGTTTATCTACTAACTATATAAAGTGGGATAATTAAGACTTAAAGAGCTTACTACAATTAGAATGACAAAGGAGACCGTGTAACTTACTTGGGAATGTGAAAAAGAAAATTTTATAAGATTTAACTTAAACTTAAGGTAGGTATTTGTGTATTAATTCTGCATTGTGTATTTTACTTAGGTACTTAAATAAATGCTTGCGAATTAATTATGCGATTTGCATTTAGAATGAAGAGCACTTGCTACAAAGTATTATTTATCATGAACCAAATTCACACATTAGTTTGCATTTTTTCATTTTGTTTAACAAAGTCATAGCATTTATACAAGTGCCACCACAGTTAGTTACATATTGTTGTGTGAAAATCTTTGTTAATGGTTATTAAAGTGTTTGTATGTTTTTTTATGATATTAGTACTTGTTGCTTGTGGATAATATTATGTTTTACTATGTACAAGGAGATTATGTCATTGGCATGTCATGTCAGGCGAGTTTCATGTTCTTTACACAAGAGAATTAACAATTAAAAAGCTCTGTTTAAGTTGAAGGTGTGTTTCAGTGTTAGTACAACAGTCAGTGTGTTTTAAATTCCCGTTCACGACCTCGTCAATCGTAAAAATACTTCAGAAAGGAATTCGAATGGAAAATATCTAATTTAGTACTAGAATAATTATTTTTATTATAGTCATGTCGTCCATAGCGCTTTAAAATAGAAATAATGTACAAAGTACCTATATAAAATATATAGCACATCGTGTTAATGTTGAGATTGGCTCCATGTACCGTTCAGTGTCTACAGTTGTTTGCATAGAGATTCTGTTGTGACAGGTAATTTAAAAGTTGTATTATTCTTGTTTGTGTGTGAAATTGATCAGCGAGTGCAAATAAGATTGAACTTTGTGAATTTGAATGGATAAATTATTTTTTACGACACAAACAGTTTACCGACCGATACTATACACTTATTGTGGCTTAATGTGGGTTTATAACATATGAAATCTGTTTTGCCAATTCAAGTGAAGCTGGTAAGTGCAGATAATATATCTTGTGGTATAGACATAGAGTCTACATATATGACACATTTTTATTATATTTAGTTTTCTACTAGATTGTGTTGGAGATTTATTATTCAGATTTTCATTTATTAGGTACTATTCTGATTATTTTTTAACATAAGGAGATTTATACATGGAATAATAAAATGGTAGAGAGTTTGAGCGAGTAAATTATTATTAAAGGTAGATATTGGAATAGAAATGTGTTATGGATAATGGATACTGATACAAGTATTGTTTTTCTAAGAATGAAAACGCAAAGGTGACGACGACGAAGAGAGTGAGAAAATTAACTTTGGAAGGCTAACAAGGTTGAAGGCAATATAACAAGTAAAGAGAAAAGTGAAAGAACTATTTTTTCATTTGCATAGAGCATGTCTTTCTTGTGCAGGCATAGTTTACGTAGAATATAGATCAAATGTGTTTCTGAAATCAATTTGAGTGCAAAACTATACAATTTATTGGATTTGCATAAGAAAACAAATAAATCACGCACAGTTATCTACTTCAGGTCAATCATTCAAGGATTTAATTAATTGTGAAATGGATGTGTTGTTCTAGTGCATACACATTCTTTACTGCTGCATGCATGCAATTGCAAGGCAACTAACTCGTATTTTAATAAGATAATATTATATGCCAATGTGTGCATATCATTTGTGTGTATTATTTACATATATAAATAATTTATTATAATAATACAGTTCATTCAGTTTCTGACTGAATTATTAAGTATTTAGGTATAGGTAAATGATTTTTCTTGAAATTATTTTATTAGCCGTAATTTATTGGTTTGATTGACATATACAATGAATTACAAATTTAATCAGGGGAGATGATTACTGTTTTAGCCAATGGGTTTGTTTCAAATAATTATTGTGTGTGCCTAACTTTTAAGGAAGTGATAAACACTAGGTACTGCGTTGTGAGATATTTAAAGAGACATAAAATTGTAATTATCTGTCAATCTAACTTAGGTATGTATATGACTTTCGAGGAGCTACACCCTTTAAACCCTTCATCCACACGAAACTCATTTAAATTATATAGGACATGATTTTTGTAAACAAAAGATAAATACATATAAACAAAGTGGGATTATATTTCCCATGAAGCCTATTATATTAGGTATGCTTTTTCTTTGCTGTTTTAATTATCTTATTACCCAAAAATCCAATGCTCTTAAGTTTTAGAGATTGAGAAAGACTTTTACGACTTGTTCGAGAGTTAAGGCAAGTCGAGAGTTCACTTTTACTCAGAGTATTATGGTTGGGTTGACTGGCCAATTATTGTTATGCGAATGTATTTAATCGTGTGCCTTATTATTATTTTGCTGTTTTCTGTTCTGCTCATCGAATCTGACAAGTGAGACAGACTGATAGTTTTACAATACATATATACATACACACAGGCTATCATATAAAAGGAATATAACATGGTACTTTACATAGGTAGTACTCAGTTTGCCTCAAGTTGTTGTTCAATCTCGTAAAATAAAATCCAACTCATCTTCTTTCCCATTGCTGTTGTACCACACAACACAGAATACTAATATTGCATGGAATATTATGCCGAATAATAAACACACACATTATTATAATGCAACACAGTAAATAAAGTTCATTGTAACATAGAGCTCAAGTTGTATATATGTAATATGTACACAGAAATATATTTACTCGTTGTATCACCCAACGCACAATATTAAGTTTTTCCAAGGCATTTTTCGTCAAAGAAAACCTGTTGGACGAGATGAGTAATAAAACGGGGATATATTTTTAGGATTTCATTGACTCGGTGCAATGTGCGATCCTCTCTCTCACTCTTGTATTGTAAGCTTTTAATGCTAATCTCCAAAGACCAACAAACAACAACCTTACACTCTGCTTACATTACACGTATAAGTAAAAAGGGAATTTTATGGAAATTATTTTTATCAGCTTGTATTAGGAAAAGGATTTTGCTACTAGTATTGTTTGGCTTAGGTATTATTTAAACCTTTTTCACGTCGTAATCAGCCCAAGAAAGGAAATACTAGTAGGTATGCTCACAGAATTCACATTTATATTCGTACTATGGATGTTTAATGAAAGGGAATCTCAGGAGTCAAGTTACACTACACTGATTGCGAGTTTTGGCTCAACTTCTACAGAAAAATAATATTATGCAATGCTCTGGGAAATGCAAACAAATACAACTTCTAGTATCTTTAGTCTGTACCTAGAGAGTTACCTACTGTATACAAATAACAAGAAAACATAGTTTTTCCCAAGTTTGCCTTTAATTTTTTAGTTTTGTGTACATGCTTCCTGTATTATTTACACCTTCATTGTTGGCTGTTGAACTACGTGAGACTCTGTTCGTGTAGCATGTCCTGTGTATTTGCAACAACATCGCTCCAAAATGACAAAGAATTTAAATAAACACTGAAATTAAATTTTACGAGTCTGTTACTGGACTGCACTACTGTAAATTGTTGAGTAAATGAGCGTGGGTTGTAAACTTACAGTATTAGGATTAGTGGACTTGTTGTTTGAAACGGTATGTCATAAATATACATGAAGATGTGATGTTTAAAATTCTCAATTCTGTGTCATGTTATTTTTGCAGGAAACTGAAACGGGACTGGTGGAAGGCGAAATTGTGCACATCTTGTGTGTCTCCACTAGGAAGAATTATTTCCCGTGGTGGAATTTGTCCCCAGTGCGGCCTCAGAGTTTGTAAGAATTGTCGGAGTGAACAACAACAAAGCGGCTCCGCCAATTCTTCCACAGCTCCAACTTGGGTTTGTGTTCTTTGCAGCGGCGGAATGTAAGAGCAATTCAATTCATCTCACATATTTCCTTTTTTACAACTTACAATTATCTCTCATTTTCAAATTACTTGCAGTTAAGTACAGTGCAGTATAATTTGTGCTGTACAACTTACCACTTTTATATACTTAACTTTATTATAGCCTCTTTTTATTCAAGCCGTCGTGTTTTATTATTATAATCATTATTGCTTCAGCCTAACTTTATATATAGGTATCGAGTTAATTTCCCCTTTTAATTTACATTGCACTTTTGTTCTGTCACAATCACACACAACAGCCCTTAATTTACCCATCCTTTAGATTCACACAATTAAATTACTACAATACCTACACCTACTCTTAAGAGTGCAATTTAGAGATTTAAATCTCATAATTCAATTCAGCAGGCCTATAACACAATAATAATAGACAAGTTTAGCTCAGTTTACTTTTACTGCAACAACGGGAAAGTAGGACTCTTTAACAATTTTTATGCAGCTCATAATTTTATAGCTCAAATTCAAAAGCCTGCCTATGTCTATAATGGCCCTTTAATAATAATGTGGTTGAAGTTGAATGAAACACATCCGCGATAATTTTACGCTCATAAAATCAGAAGAGCTATGTGTAGGAGAAATGTTCAAGTATATAAAAGGCTAATGTGTATAACGTGCATTATTTTGAGTTTAAGTGTATGCATATTCAAAAGCGGACAACAATAGGAGACTAATTCTTTAGAGCTGAGCTGATCCAATCAAGCCACTACTGTTGTTTTTCTGTTCTCGTGTCAAGTCTGTCATTTTAATTTGGCTGCAGCTTGCTCAAAGCCAAAGCACATAACAAATTATGCAGTAAAGCACAAAGATGAGATTTACGTGACAGGATTCAGTGCAGTCAGGCGGATGAATATTATAACTTCTGCCACAGCTCTGCTGCAGAACAACAGACATAGATAGACTGCAGAGCTACCTTATTGAGCTACTTAGCAAATGTGAAATCATAAATTACCGTTTAAGTAAGTTGGCTTTAATTCGCATTAGGAGTTTAGTTGAAAGAATTGTGGGGGAATGACAGAAGAAAGTTAGTATGTAGATCAAACATGGGTGTTTGGCTACAAACATGTTATTAGCATTCTAACGCATCAACTACACCAAATAAATATTCACTCAAAAACACAGCCTCAAACACTTTGTTTGTCTGCTTCTTTTACACTTATATTTAAGTGTATAAGTATACCTATTTAAAGTTACTGTCAAATTAATGCATTGTTGTAGCTGTAGGGGTTTAACATTTTCATGCTTATAGTGCAATTAAGATATTTAACTGCATCTTTGGGTAAGATTGGCCTTGATTTATTAAGAAATAATCAAACAGCATTATTTATGAGAAGTTTCTTTTCTTGTATAAAATTGTCTCGAAATCAAATGTTCTCTTTCAATCAATTTGTTGCAGATACAGGTCCCATATTTGATAAAATATATTTGTCATCAATTAACAAATTAAGAAACTTGTGTAAAGATTGATTTGAGCGATAATAATTTGCAGGGCTTCAGACGAATTGGCTAGAGGATCCAAGAGTCTTGGAAGAGATTCCCGCTCCATTAGGCGATCGTGGACGATTTCCAGTAAGTCTATCACATTTAAATACTAATAATTTTCACTCTGTCACTGTGATAGTAACACAATTAATCAACTGAACTTTCTTATGTAGTTGAATTTGAATGCAATATGTAACCTTTTTCACTTTTGTCAGTTAAAATACTATATTATTGTCCAATTCTTATTTGCCTATAGGTAAACAGGGTAAACACGTAAAATATTCTACACAAGGATTTTGATCGCTTTTAATTGTACTATCAACTGTATCAACTATTAAACCGTACAGGTTTTAGACACTAGACAATAAAGAAAGTTGGAGTGATTCTAAATACTTGGGGGGATCATTTATTAATGATGACTGCCATAAACAAAATATGGTTGCCTTAATAAACTCACTCAGTGTACTAAAACAAATTATTTTGAGAAAAATGAAAAACATGTCTGTAGAAAGTAAAAAATGATTTGTTATAATAGTATGTTCTCTCTCTTTAGTTGAAGTATGTATAGAAATTGTTGGCATCAAAGATCAAAGATTCCTTAGACAGTTAAGCATACACACTCCACTACTGTAAATACTTATAATTTAATAGTGTATATAATACACATTATACCAACGTTGGTAAGTAAACATAATTATACCTTTACATTTATTTCGAAATTTCGAATTAAGACGTGTTAACGAGAATGGCTATATTATAGTATTTGCGTATGGAGTTTGAAATCAGGTATGTAGCTTGTAGCTTGATTTTTACTAAAAGCCACAACAATCGTCAGTGTTCTTTGTAGCAAATAATATTTACTACAAAGAACGCTGACTTTGTGTACTATATTATAGTACCTGCGTATTATTGGTATCATTGGAGAGTATTATGAAACTTGCATTATGAAACAGATAGTACTAATAAAAATTGATCACATACATAAAATTAAGAATATCATGCTTCTAGAAAACCTTTAAAATATTTTTTATTCAAAATTGATCTTATAGTTTTCGTATTTACTGGAATTGAATCAAAGCCAGAATCTATCTACTTAAAATTTGATACATACCTACCTAGTAATAAAAAGTGATATAAAAGATGAAAGGCAATGCAGGATAATCTGAATATTTTGAAATGCATATTTTGATTAAAATTGTGAATATTGTAACGATTTAGACCCGCAGCGAGCCCAGACGAACTCGCCGGTTCTGAAGTCGTACACGATGCTTTATCCGGAGGAGACGAGTTTGAACTTTGAACAGCAACACCAGTCGTCCAATATGAACCTGTCGACAAGTAGACAATTCCACTCCTTGCCAAGAATGAGTTCTGGCTCGGAGCGCAGTAAAAAGACGAAGAGGAGCTTCAACTCAGATTTCGAGAAGGAGAGTAAGTTTTCCTTTCCGCATCTAAATCAAATAAAACAACAATCAAAAACAATTTTTTCGATCTTTATGTACAAATTCTGTATGTTTCTTACATGCGAATCGTTCCCATGTATATTTACGATCTGCACAACATGCTCATGTGCACGTATACTTTACACAAAAAATATTTTCGTGCATATTTAGATATTTATATTTAGGTTTACATTATACCCTATGCTGTTTTTCTGTTTGTTTGTTTGCTTTGCTTTGCGTTTCATGTGATTCTAAGCGTTAAACGGTGGCAATAAACTTACAAGAGCTTTTTTCAAGTATAAAACACAATGCAAACAAACTCAAGAAAAAGAAAACACACGTCTCCTGAAGGAACATCATCATCCAATTGTCCCGTTAGTTCATTTCCAAACAATTTCCAAATCGAATCGATTTTCCTTACGTAATTTTTGAATAGTAATTTCTTCCTGTGTGTAATGCCCTCTTGAAAAGAGATGATGATGATGTGATCTGTATACTACAGGCATAATACACCTTTATGGTCTGGTTTGGGTGTGAAGCTCATTGAATATTTGGCCCGTAGTTATTTATTGTGTACCTCTAGGGTATTCCTTCCATTTCTCTTGTGCAACTTGTAGCTGTACATAATAATATTCCCACACAGAGCTGTACTATACTATACACACACACAGAAAAATATCATGTAATCATTAGTTTGCTTTGTGTACATCGTCCGAGAGCCATTCTGTATACGGAACATTCATTTATATTGCTATTTCCTCAGTGTATTGACATGGAAATTGAACCGAACCAAAAAAGCAAGTCAAAGAGAATTATTGAACCCGTGTAGCTATGTTATGTAATAGTTAAGACACCCATTGTGTATAATAATCTTCTTCTCTTGTCCTGCTATTGCTATTACTATACTTACACATGGCTTTTGTGTATTATAAATTATATAATATACATATAGCAGTTTTCATCTGTTTAGTATGTACAGATGAGCATTATTATATTTTATGATATACTTTTCGTAGACAGAGACAGTCAGACCTTAGACAGAAAGATGGTTTGTGGACTTTGAAGAAATACTGGGTGTTGTACTGCTCCTTGTGTATTAATGAAGTCCATGCAGATTGTAAGAAAGGAAAAACGAACGTAGGAGAGCAGAAATAATGTAGGAGGAGGAGGAAAACGATTGGATAACATTTTAAAGCTGAATGGTTAACTAATCTACTAACTACGAACAGAAACGATGGCATTACACCATATGTATTGCATAGTACAGATATTATACATAAGTCTATACCAATAGTACACTAGCATAGTGCAGAACATAATGCATGCATAAAAGTTCACATAAAAAATTAAATCCTCCCAAAAGCAGTCTTTAGTGATGTGGTTGTGCAATGGAAAACGTAGTAACTAAACTATAAACAACATGGAGCTCATATTTATAATATGTAATAATCAACCTCGGCCAATCTCCATTGTACTTGTAATATAAGAAGTTTAATTCCTACTATGTATGGGTGATAGGTAATATTGTTACTTGTGCGTTGTGACATGTGTGTAGTAGGTACATTATATATTTTGTGTAGCAGTAGTTAGTAAAGAATAATAATAACAATGCAAAGATGTTGTGGTGGTGTTGTGTACATGTTTGTGTGTAGAATCTGAATGGACGATTGTTGTGTTGATAAAATGAGATGAGTGTGAGACCGAGACTCTTTTATGGAAATGAAGAATAGAGAATTGAGAATTTAATGAAATTTATACAGAGCTAATTTACTGTTAAATGTGCTTAAGTGGGTGTTCTATTGTACAGGAATAGCAATAGCAATAACGTGTCTCGAAGTGTTAGGAGATTAACGTCAAATGCCTTTGTTTGTGTCTTTATACACTACGTAGATTAGACACAGATTATTACATGTGGGATATTATGTAGGATATACAGAGGAGGTGTGTAAGGATGCTTGTATAACAAGTGAATAGCGCTAATTAAGTCAAGGAATTTCTTTTTTCGCTATTTGTAGTCAAAATATGCGGCTATACCTAATGTATGCAAGTAAACAACCGCAATGATAATTATGAATAGCTATAGAGTAGCATAAGAAGTGGTGCTTTTTGTAATATACAGTTAGTTTTATCTAGAAATATAACATTGGTATGCAAATAGAAATAAAACTGCTGGATTTTTATTTTAAGCTATGGGTGTTCCACGTTTTTTCCATGAAATTGTTGTTCAATTCTGAAATGTTGTGGGCTAACAAGAGCTGAATGGTAATATAATTTAGTTGTGTGTCTGAAAGATTGAACGAGTAATGGGAGGTTTAATAATTAATTTTCCGATAAAATTTTATGATGGTAAAAACAGATGTGGATGTAAACGTAAAGTGTATCAAGACTCTCAATAAAACATCTCGGCTAGGAATTTTTAGAAAGTGAGATTATTTCCTACGAAATGGTATGAATTTAATGCTCAAATAATATTTCTTTCATGTCTCAGACTTTCCTAATATAGAAGTGTGACCTGCTTTGCTTTTTACTAATTCTGTTCAGATCAAATTGTGTTATTTTTCTTAGTGTTAGTGAATTGACTAATAATGTGTTATCGATCAAATTTCTTATACTTTGCGTGGTTTACTGTAGTGATAATTACAAACAGTTGCACAAAATGTTAGACAAATCAGCAATGAATCTCTATACTTTTCATACGATGTAAATGAAAAGGTTTACTTACTTAGTTAGTAATAAAGTTTTCTAGTGCAACCTTGAAATAATATTATTTCCCTCAAGTATTACATACAGTGACAAGTGTATCAAAATTCTCAACGCAGAAATTCCACGTCTTTTTGGGCGTATTTCTCTTTGCTTCTTGCCTCCCACACTAAAACGCCTTCAGACTCCACTCCACTTTAAAATATTCCTCGAGAAGTCTTTTTTAACAAAGTTTCCAATTTAATCCTATTCAACTAGTACTTGTTTACATACAATAATGCACTGCATAACAACAATTTCTTTCATATTATCTGTATACTACACAAACACGTAAAATCAATGCGCAAAAAGAAACAATATTCGAGACATTGCGATATTTAAGATAGAACTTAAGATCTCAAATGAATGAATGGCAGAAGGTATTGAAAAATGAGACATTTAGCTTTGTACAATAACAGTTCATTTAAATACATAACAAGGTAAACATTAAAAGTAAGGCGTCATTTGTACTACGGTGTGTCTCTGCTGTACGTGGCTTGTAATCAGTCTCAATAACATCAATCTAGCTAATGCAGTTTGTAATCAAAGTCTGTTATTACCTCTTTATCTTTTCTTTTGTTGTTGTATTCCTTTATTTCGCTCTCTGTGTGTCTGTGTGTGTGTGGTTGGAAACTGTTTGGCACAAGAGAGTTGTTTTATTTAAAAAAAGTCTATCATCAACAACCCACCTGCACCTCACACAAACAAAACACAGCCAGACAAATCCTATTACAATCAAATGAGCTTATTTGGCACTTCCATATATATTAAATCTTGACAAAATCTATTCTCGAATCAAAACCACTACCGTTAAAAGATACGTGAATGCAAGTAAATAACAATACTACAGAATATACGAGCGAGTGTGTGTACAATGCACCACACTGTTACAATTCTTATTTATGCAGAGTAAAAGCGTTCTATATATCGAAGAATCACACACTCTCTCGTCTCGTCACAGCCAAAGTCAAAAAATGAATATACAACACAATACGTGCGGTTAGGTCAACTCTCAGATCGGGTCAGGTCATGAACACTCCATAGAATCACAGTTGATTGTCAGTTCACAATTCAAGACAAGTTCATTTACTTAAAATTTCTTTTGTAGTTATATAGTAATATGTATTAGGTATGACTTGTAGTGTGTAAATGTATTATGTGTATACACCTCTCTCGCCTTCTCAAGTATATTACTCTCGCAGATTACAGAAATGTCATTGATAACTATCTAATTCATTCCTCAAAGATTTCAGATAGGCTTGTATATGAATTTGGTCGAAGCACACATGTATTAATTTTCCCGAACATACTTTACTATGGTATTATATTATTATGGTGTGTACTTATATTCCGTTTTTGCTTGCTTTAACATAATATTTTGTGTTTGAGCGTTTATAAGTTGTGTGTCTGCACTTGTCTTTTCTGTCTGCCACTCCAGATGAGATTTAAGAGTTGACTGGCCCTGCCTACATAATTAATTGCATCGAATTTGTATTTTCTACAACCAATCTATAGCTGTATCTATGTGTAAACCTAGTATAGAGTGAAAATCATTGCTTTTATACACACATACATGTATTAGTTGGTATAACGTATTATAATTTCTATTATCGTCTTAACTCTCAACTTAAAACCATTGCCATTACAACCACCAACACCACCATCAGACAGTCAAATGTAGAAGGCAAAGTGTATCTGTATTTTTATGGTCTAATAGACAAGCCCCGTCTTATTCCTTTTATTGTGGTTAATCTTCCTACTATATAAGTACTACCTATTTACATGCAGGCGTTTAATACTCAAGAGAATCTGAGAGGTTGGATATAGCCATTGTACAACATTACTGTATCAAAATCACACACGCTTCGTTGAACGAACTCCTGCATGCATCAAACACAACAAATCAGGCTAGCTCCAATAAAAATTTACTGTTTTGTATGTAATATTCATTCCAAGCTATAAATATCTATTACAGTATCAGAGTATCAGACTATCTTGATTCTACACAGTGTGTGTTATTGTGTAGGATTTTATTAAAAGTACTATACACAAAGAGATGTTATATTTATGTGTATATATATTTCTACAGCATTGGATTGGATTGGATGAAATCATCGTTGTATTTTGCAAAATGAAATTCGATATTTTCTGCTTGGTTGCAAGTTGAGAGCAATTTGTATTTGTCTTGCTGTGTCACGTTTACATTTCATATTCGCATCAACTGAATCTTAATCTTAGTTAGTATCACTTGTGACTTGTACCTGCCTTAAGTTGAGATTTGGTTGTGTACATTTTAGAATTCGTATATTATACATTATTATGATTCTAAATGTTTATAATGTATTTTACAAGGTGGAACGGGGTTGGTTGGTAGTATGTAATTTCAGAATGGGCGATGATGGGCAATTAATATACATGTTGGACTTAAAAGGCTGCAGATCAGTGGCATTCATATCATTTCAGGCTTATCTATGTGGATCGTCTCCACCTGCGGAAATTATATTTTTCCTTGCCATAAAATTTTCATACTTACTTACATATAGATATATCTTCTATCCGTAGGCTCAATTATTAATGCTATTATTATGTATTTAGGTAAAAATCGAAGAATGACTTTAGGAAGGAAGGCAGTTAAGGGGGTGGAAGAATAATAATCCTCCTTATGTGGCTGAGAGTAATATCTGGAATTATATATGTATTTAGGTACTATACATCAATTATTATTGATCCACTAAATAGCTAGACAAATTCAGTCCCTGACAATTATGTACTTTAAATATGCAGACATTTTTTTTATTTTCTCAAGTCAACTGAAACAATATATTTACATTCCAGCTTTAGAGGATGATAGATTTTAGTTTGTGTCATTTCATTATTGAATAATTCATGCAAAACATTTACACTGACTTATAGTTCAGATCAGAGGTATAATATTAATAAACCAATTTTGCAAATTGAAAAATGTTAGGTTATAATTATCTTATGGCCTAAGCTAGAAGGATTGTTTTCCTGTATGCTGTGCCAGGTTTGTTACGGCACTGAGAATTCCACTTGAAGTGTTGAAGTGCTTTCTAATATCGCGGAAAAACTTTAATAAAACGCATCTTCAATTAATTTGCATTGCACTCGCTTATTTAAATTTGTTATTACCACGCTACACATAACAAGGAAAGTCTTAGAGATTGCAAGTAAAGAATTAAGTAAAGCAAATTGCATTTGTTGGCGTAATTAATTATTGCTTTTATGCCATTGCTCATTCACTCATCTTTCTATCTCATTATCTTTGTTTTAAGGGTTTTTGTGTGTTTTGGGTTTTGCGTGAGCTGTAAAGTGTACTTACTAGTTACTACTACAAGACTACTGCATTTTTCCGGGGGTTTTCTTTAAGAACCTACTTTAATGTACTTTAAACACTTACGATTAGAAAAGTATGTGTTTGTATGCATGTATGTTTTGTGTATGTGTATTGTAGAGTTGAATATATTTTGACGTGCAAAGTACAAACGACTTTGTATGAAAATGATGATTTGCAGGAGGATGAATGAGGATCGCATGCACAAAATGAACGCCTCCGCCAATCCTGTTGTGTTTACGTATGCAAAAACTTGTTTAGAGGCTTTTAGACTTTTGCCTTATACAGGACAAGACACTTTTTGACGTAGTTGTGTTCATGATTTGATTCTTGCCCACAATATTCTTCTATTCCAATTGCGCATTGCTTGGCTTTGTTTCTTTTTTCAATGTTGTGTGTAAAAGTACGTGTGTGTTTACTATTTACTTGACATTCTCAAGTGCACTCTTGTAGTAGTACTTACGGAGATAATTGTAATAGTAATAATAACGTTGCTCTGTCTCAATTCTAATAATTAACTTTGAATATTATAGGCATTATTATAAATAAGGAGAAGAAGCTTGTACACATTCGATGTTTCAATACTTCACGTTTACTTATTCGTTTATAGTTAAAAGTTGAAGTATTCCTTTGAAAATGTGAATGCTTGTTGGACTCTGGACTCACTGCATTACTCTTCTGACAGACTGAAATTGTTTTCGAGCCTTAATTGCTATTCTGTAATGTCATGTGGAAGTCAGTTATGTTCTTACACGTACAATCGGTACTTTTCTGTATCTATGTTATGTGCATCGTAATATTATCATTATAAAATGCTGTAAAGGAAGGCGACTCACCTAGTGTGGCACAAAAAATGGAAATGATTTAAGAGAAAATATTAATGCAGCAAGTCTGTAACAAACAATATACATAGCCATAACTAATAACATTTGCAATTTATGGTGGGAATTTAGTTGGAGAAGTGCAATTTACTGTTTATTTACAATGTACATAGACACTCAGGTGGAATTGAATACATCTCAATGAAATAATCATTTACGTAAGTAATAATCGGTGTAATGCACCTTTGAGCTTAAGAAGCACAAAATTGACACGTTTTTTCGATATACCACAATTTTTTTAGCCATAGATGTACAAGTAGCGTATAAAAAATTTCGTAAGAACACATAAGAGTGTACAGAGTTGATGATTGCAGATAATTTGCATTACAGTAATAACAATAATAATATTATGATTGTCATGCTAGAGATTTATTATATTACAAGATTTATAGGCACACGTACTCCGTGTGGTGAGGTGTACTTGGAAAGATATATAAAGGTGTGGACTGGTCGTCAATAATGATTATGTAGCCCGTGTGACCACAGTGGCCATCATAATTACTTATCCGACGACTTTTGCAGCTCACTCACCCCATATACATTGAGTTGTGTGATGAAGGAGGGTTTATTATAAATATAACTGTAAAGGTATCGTCAACCTTTGTCATTTGTTTGTGTCACATGTCAAGTGTCATGTAAAACATGAGTGATAGCCAATTTGGAGCTAACCTTCAGGTCAAGTGACATTGTACACCTTATGTCGTGGGTATGTGACCATATATAAAATCATCTGCATAAATATACCATGCCTTATGTGAATCAATTTTAACGTCTACACTCATGTACTGTCAATTTCTTCATTTCATACTCCTAACTAAATCTTGACACATGCTAATCAAAATTAGCTGTGACAATTACAATTAATTGATAAAAGTAAAAAATTCACTAATAATGGCCCGAGCTATACTATAATCTACCTGTTAATAATGTAATAATCAAAAATATTATCATGATAAAAATATTGTGCAGTTTGATTAAAATCAAAGAAGCACTTATAAACAATTCTGTATTTGTTTGCAACCTTTATTGCAAACAAAGATTAAAAATACAGTTCGAGTTCTATTCATTGTCAGAAGATCAGATCTACAATTTTTTACAAATACCATTACTACTGGAAGTAGATTCGGTTTCCGTAAAAAACATGAGTTTTTGTACCTACACAATTACTTTAGTTTGAGTACTGTATCTATATGAAGCAAAGTAATATTAGTGTACTACAACAGACAGGGACGTATAAAAATATTAAACTTTATATTGTTGAGATTTGAAATTGTTTTACAGAAAATTACAGTTTTGATTATGTGGTTGTTGGATGTTGAGTTAGGTTTGTGAATTGTTATCGGCATAGAATCTGGAAGACAGTAATGTGGATTTAAATTATTTGCTAATAGATTTCCTCGCATGTTGTCTGCTCTGATTACCATATACCGTTTCAAAGCAATTAGCTAAGGTGAGAAAGGCATATGGAGCACTTTACTTGTTTTGTTGTTGTATGCTGTTAGACTTGACTTGCATGCATAAAATAAAAAAAGCCAAGCAACTGCAACCCAACGACAAGAAAGACAAGTAGAAGTACTTTGTATTTTACACACAAAAGAAATCTCTTATACTTGCTGCACGTAATAGACTTTTTACTACGCACACACTCCACTCAGAGTTATGTCATCAACTACATTATATTTTACCTTTAATGTTTCATATTATGCACTTAAGGACTTAAACTAGTTGAATTCCATTATCTCAAATTATCTCATTCGCTCTCGTCACTCTCTTGCTCCCTGTTTACATATTATAGCCCCACTATCATAATTCACCTTATACTATCATCACTCTTTGCTTCAAGCTCAAAGAAAATCCTAGTCTTTATTGTATTATCCAAAATTATCTTTTTCTATTACTGTTACAGATATTATATAATGATTACCTACAACTTTTCATGTAAACTTTGCGTGTGCATGTCATTTTCTTATCAGAATCATTCGCTCAAAAAAGAAGTCTTACTGTTGTTGTGATACTGCGCGTATGCTTATCTGTAGAAAGAATAATTTCCCGAACTTAGCTTGTTTCACAGCTCAACACAAAATAATAATATGAAATATTATGATTTATGTTTTCAAGAATGTGAAAAAGGCTGAATTGTGGATAAATGTAATATTTTTCTAGGTAGAATTACGTGTAAAGGTATATCTGTAGTAATTTTACCTTTGTAGGTTTACTTAAAGCATGAATAAGCATGGGAGTGTATTTATTTTTATCAGTATAACTGTCATAATTCACATTCAGTGGAATAATAAGAGTTTTGTAGAGGTAAATTGCCTTATACAGCACAGTTTGAGATTGACGCGAGCGAGACGCAGTTAGAATTTAGAATTCATGATTCTAGTTGTTGAGAAGTATCTGCAGCAATTCTTGAAGGGAATACTAATAAAAGTAAATAAAATCAACGTGTAGAGAGACACTTTATCTTTTTTCCACAATTTAGCTTTAACAATGACACAGTTGCTTGAAATGACATTCTGAATGACTCACGACGACTTGCGTTGTGTGTTGACTTTTTGACTTGTAACTTTATCAAGAGCTGAGTGGTACAGAATGTTATGATTACAAGGAGTACGAAAATATATACATTAGACACAGTAAGAGTAATATTAATTTAGGTACTTATATGCGCGGTGTTCTCAATGACAAGGTATCATATCATGTATAGTAAATGTTGGAGTCACTCTGCTGCAATTGCCATTATTCACTTGGCTGATTATTCTTAAATTATTATATTACAATGACTTTCGTCATCATCTTTGCTCTCATTATCGTTTTCTTTTGTTTTGACGTTTCTTCATGTATCTCCTCATGTGTAAGTGCAAGTAATGTACATGGTGGTGGCTTAACTGGCTTTTATTATAACAATTAGCTTGCTCATGCAGTTATACTTGTTGTTCTTCTTGTTTGTATGCTTGTCACTTAGGTATTTAAATTGCTCTGATTTACCTTTACATTTGCTAAAATAATTAGTAAGCAGTAATAGTCATGTCATTTGTCATAGCACAGTGCTTATGGGAATGATCTTAGGGAGATAATGAATGAAACTGAAATGAATGACAGGAGATTCATTATTTTCTGACAGGAAATTAATCAGTATAAATTTTGTTAATAAGTAAACAACATGAAGTATGGATATCTACAAATTTATGTTGCAGATTGTAATATACATGCTGAAAAAAATCATTAACAATTAAATATTACATTATTCAATTATGTTACATAAATCCATGTTAAATTAATTCTCTTATTAAGGAATGTCAATTAATTTGTGTTCTATGAATTTTTTCAGATATAAAGCGTCACCGTTCATTTCAAACGACACTGCATCCGTATCTGACACAGAATCCTCCGTCTCCATCCTCATCGATAAATTTTATCGAAGAAACATTTTGGGATTACTACGACTACGAAGTTGAAAATAGTTCTGGAGCTTCTACACTCGTTAGGAATATTGAAGCTCACTTACAAGCTCATCAAAAGAACCCGTCTTCTTCGGATATAATTCACAAGGTGGTTCCCATCCGTGCTGACTCGAACCGCTCAAGTTGTGAAAGGAGTCTGGGAGAAACCATGGATTACGACTGTTCATTCCGCTTCACTAATTTAACTTCATCACATTCCGACACAGATCTAAACGACAGTTCCAAATATCAACATCAGCATCCTCCCCACCATGATCAACATAATTCACCACAAATCATCCGAATTCGCAAGAACAACAGTACTGGCGAAGTGAATATTTACAGCATTACTCCCACGATAATAATCCCTACAAATGGAATCGCAAATTCAAATAGAAATAACAATGGGATTTACGAAGTAGTAAATAATTCCGAGAGTAATTCTACAAGTAATCAAAACAATCAGCCAGTGAAGCCTGAAAGAAGAAATAAAAGCAAAAGATCGATTAGTTTGAATTCCTACGATGGGAAAAAGCTTTTCTCACCACTTAGAACTTATTGTGTGTTAATGAAAGAAAATGTAATGCCCAAAAGCAACCACAGTGCCATAATCATCAACAACACAGCAAATCATCACAATCCTGCGTCCCCGAACAATTATAGCAGTTTACCAAGAGAAAGATATATCAAAATAGAGCGTGAAGACTCCAGATTTGCAAAACCGTTGAAATCTGCACTGAAACCTGAAAGAATCTCGGAATTCGAGCGGAAGAACCAAGAATTGCTGAGGAAAAGCGCAGAAATATTAAGGACACCGTCAAAAAACACAACGAAAGTGAATATCAACGGGAGCACAACCGACGCTCAAGTTGTCACACAGCCAAAAATATTTCGCTCACAGTCTCACCGTGAAATCTCTAGCAGCTCGTCTCCTACTTCTGTTAATTATGTCAATAAGCCACCACATTTGTTTACCCACTCCCATCATCATCAGCAGCAAACTCCTCCAGTCCCTGCTTTTACACTACAATCTATAAATAGCAATCAAGAACTCAAAAGTCAGAATCACAATGTAGCTGCCAGTAGTAATAACAATACGAGCACCTTGCAGAAGCAGTTTGTCAACTCGCAACTGGACAACAGTAATTTTGTAATCGAAAACTATTTCAAGAGTCAGAGTCAAGCGGAAGGTCGAAACGAGTTTCCGTTTTCTAATGTGAACGACTTCCATAACGCATTTCACTTGCAACAGCAACAAAACTTGGATTCTCAACAGCAAAAGAAGATTTCGACATTTCCTCGTGTTAAGCAAAATAAAGATAATAATCCTTCTTCACACACTCAAAAGGATTTTAAGGATTTGGACGCATTTTTCCAACCTTACGCTAAGCCCAACACGACTAGCATCAATATTAAGGAAGAACCTCATCAACCTAGTAGCAGTACAGAGAGAATAGTTCCAATTGTTTTAACAACCACAAATGTGTGTGGCAGTGCCACACTACCACATCCTTATATTCGTCGTAGCAAATCAGCAAAATCTCCTCCAACAGAGAATTATTCAGAAAATCCTGAAATCCCTCCAAGAAAACCATCAGGAACACTTAGCCAAATAGAAATGGAAATTGAAAAAGACATTTTCCTTCAAAAAACAAAAAGTCTTGACAGACATCGTCTAGGAAAAAACAAAGTGTCTCCAGGAAAACCTCACAATAGTTTTTTCCACATCCACGGTCAAGTGTCCCCTCCCCCTCCAAGTGAAAGTTTTAATAATAACAATTTTAGTAATTTAGACAGTTCTGCGGGTTGCGGCAGTGGTGGTGGTAATAGCATACCTCCAGTGGCTTCACCACGTCTCAAGAGAATGGCAAGATTGGCATCTCACCCGAATATTCAAGCCAACCTCACGCATAGCCCCAATTCTTTTCCTGCATCTCCTAAAATAAATGCGGAAACAACGGAAGGGATAAATTATGTACCAGGACGTAGCAAAAGTAGTAAGAACTATCACGAAGATCACCACTACCGCCAACACCAGCATCTCCAACAAGAGCAACAAGATCATCTTGGCAATTCCAATTCGTTGGGACAGGAGCCAACAAAGCAGGACATTATGCGTGCAGATCCGTCTGAAACGAAAATGAAGATCCCTCGTCAGAATAAAGCAAATCAACATAATTTAATTTCTACTTCATCTCCTAAGAACATGCATAAGAATAACAACGTTATTCCTGCTACACTTGCTGCTTCATCCTCCACCACAGCAACTCCTAAAGAAACTCTAATTAAAATCGAAAGGGAAATTATCGATTCGAGTCGGAAAACATCACTTAACAAGCACAGTGTTACACACAACAATAGTGATAGTAACATTAATGCTATTTGTAAAAGCGATAAGAAAATTAATGGCAGTAGTGGCTCGATAGAAACAGAAACACCACAAACATCGCCACTTTCGCTAAATCAACAACAACAGCAGCATCAGATACAACAAATACAAACACAAGTTGAGCAAAAGTCCAAGCAAATTGAGCCAACATCAGCAACAGCGGGGCATCTGAGTACTTCGCTAAACGACTCCTTATCTAATCTCGAAAGTGTTAACGTTAACATTCAAGCTCAGGCTCAATATCATCAACATAATCATATTTTTAACCAAGGCACTCCTATGTCTACAACAAATACAAACAATAATACACCATGTATGGATATTAATATTAGCGTCAGTCAAATGGAAATGGAAAGGGGCAATCATCAACATCAACAGCAACAACAGCCATACTACAACAATCCCAATGTTAATCATGAACAGGAGACTGAGACTGAGACTCCTGCTGCTGCTTTGGGTCTGGCTGTCTATCACAACGCAAATAATATAAATCCTTACCAATATACTCCAAGTCCAAGCTCCACTTCCAAGAGCCGGCAACACCTTCTTGCATCGAATAATACTCCTGTTGTTTCATCACCGACACCGAAATACAATAGAAGAAGCAAAGGCAAGAATAAGCGTTCGTCAGATAAAAAATATTTATCTCAAACTCATGCACAAGCACACTCACAATCTGCTAAACAACTCAAACACTCCAAACCCCATCCAGAAGGAGCAACAGTGTCCAATGTGTACACAGACAACAAGGATCAGTCTGTTTCACAAGGAAAAGTTATTGCAGAACCAGCAGTTGAGGCATTTAACAGTGCTGATGACGTTTCCAGTATAAATACTGGTACTGGTACTAATAATAGCAGTGCTGTAAGTGTTCCACTACCACCACAAATATCGGACACAATAACAAGCAGATGTAGCCCTGGCCCTGTTATTACGAGTGCTACTTCAAATGTGCAAGATAAAAGTGTTATCAGTGGCAGTTCCATACCGACACAACCACCTGCATTAAAAAGTTCAGGTTCTTCTGATAAAATCATTGAATCTACTGCTCCAGAACCACAAACAGCTTTTATTGGCCAACAGCAATCTTCTGAACCTAAAAATCCTATTCCCACAAGGAAAAAACGTAAAGGAAATAAATTACCACCAACATCATCAAAAGAAAACCAAGAGAAAATTCATGTGGAAATTAGCACTGGGGAAATTGTTGTAGCATCACCAGGCGTTGCGATTGCAACACCAGAAACGCAGCAAAGATATTATGATAGTGCTACAGATTCAGTATTAGTAGTTGTAGGGGATAAAAAACACGTCACAATCACAACTGACCTCATATCTGGAAAATCAAAGAAAAAAGGCAATAAAAATAAAAGCAAAATAATGGATTCGCCAGATCTTCACGATAGTGGCCTTCCATACTCCCTAGGCTTAAGTTCGGATCAAATCACACCAAGTTCTTCATCCTCTTCGAGTTCATCGTATATGTCCAATTTACAGGAATCCTATGATTTGTATCACCACGTAGGAGGAGAAGGAGATAATACTCAGCATCAGCATAATAATCACAGCAATAATGTGTCTGATTGCGAAGAAAATGTGTTCGTGGTGGATTCGAGTCGTTGTGAAAAAATTCGCGACAGCGATGTGTGCAGCGAAGACGATGGTTTTGAAGCGGACGAAGAGGATTTAGTATTTAAATCATTCGAAGATGACGACGATGAAGATGATGAAGAGGATGGTGGTTGTGACTTCTTTTACTACTCTCCTTCTTCATGCAGTGCCTCTTCCAACGCAAACAGCTTAAACTCGCAACAACCGTCTCATCAGTCTCAAGCCATATCTCACAATTATCATCCTCATCAACATCCACAAACAAGATTCAAAAAACAAGATGCAAATTCAACATCAAGATCCCAAAGATATTTGCATTCTTCTGCAGAATCTTCTTCTGGTGGTGTTGTTGGAAAAAAAGGATTTGTTTCTACTACAGCAACAGCCAGAGCCAAACCAACGAAACCAAAACCACTGCCAATCTGTCGAATTATTAAAGGGACAGACGACCATCAAGAAGAAGAAGAGTATGATACACAGCACCATCAGACAGGAGGATTGACTGGGACTGCTATTAGTATAAGCAGGAATAATGTTGAGTTTGTGGAAGGAGACGAAGAAGTGCCACAAGGGAAAGAAAAGTCTCGTGGTGGGGTTGGAGTTGTTTCAGGAGGCATCGCTTATAGTAATACGAACACACATACAAATACACCGAGTACTAAGAAACAGAATAACACGAGAGGGATGGGAAAACAGGTGGTTGTGCATGGAAACAATGGCAATACACAAGAAAGAGCAGGAGACTCTGAAGAATATGCCTTTGGCACTCAAAAACATTATGATGAAAATGAAGGGGTTGCAACTTCTCTGCTGTGTCAGAACAGCTCTTCGACTTCAGCTCCTGCATTTGCATCAACTCCTCCAATTCCAACTCTAACTCATTCTAGTAAAACATCCACTACAACAGCAATAGGGAATAATAGGTTGAGTGACCTAAGCCAATGTGCAGGCATGGTTGTAGCAGCAACAGCCTCTGAAGACTGCAACTCCATAACTCCTGTTGTACAACAGCAACAGCACAAATCTCATAAGCACCACCAGCAACAGCAACAGCATACGTCTGCAGCAACTGCGACTGCAAGTACCATTAAAGAAAAGCCCATAGAATGGAACAAGAGCAAGAAGCACAGCAGCGTGAAGAATGTAAATTCTCATTGTCAGTCGAGTGTAGAAGAGCAGGTTGAAGAAATAGCTGAGGATGGTGGTGGTAGCAGACCAAGTAGTTACAACAGTTCTTATACCACTAGTAATAATTCTGAACTGGTTTTGATTCCAACAAACGCTTTGAGTTGTTCTTCCACAGTCGTTAATTACTGTAGTGAATGTTCTTCTTCGCTCGTGGATCAATATGGGAATACAAACACCACAGGTTTGACATCAGCTTGTACTTGTGCTAAACCAGTTTACCCGTCCGAAACCAGAAATAATAATAAATCCCGGGAAGGATTTGTTGTCGCACACGACGAGGAGGGGGACAGAAAAGAATTGGAATTAGAACAGCAATTGGGTCAGCAGATTACAAATCGCCCCACGACGATTAGTAGTGGTTGCGCAAATAACAACAATACGCACATTGTGACGAGTGTTGGTGTAGGTGGTGTAGCTTCTGTATGCAGCAACAACAACAACGGTCGTCCTAGTGTTGGGCATAACTTGTTGCTTCCGTTGAATTCTCGTCACAACTCCACCCCTTCCGGCTCTGATTATATCAATTACAACTTTAATTCAAATGAGTCTCACTTTTTCAATGAGTCTGATATTTGCAATAATCATCCTCACCCAAGTACATGCAGAGATTCAAGCAGGAGCGTCGACTGTGGTGATAATATCGTAAACAACACTAATATTGAGGCAGATGTTGTTGGCGTTGGCATGTGCAGTCAACCGAACGAAGGTAAATACAAGAGTAGGATTTTGGTCACCTCAGGGTCGAGTTCGAGCAGTGGCTCATCGAGTAGTGCAAATAATTCGCCTGTAATTCTCCCAAGGAGAAATAACAACAGCAGCAGTCATGTTTTACCAACATCATTCTCTCACTCACCCAGTATTCGCTACAGTGGTGGTGGTAGCGGCAGTGCAACAACAACAGCTACTGGGAATAACTCCAATAATATAATCAGCACAACCACTAATGGAGATGGACAGCATCAGCCTAATAAAAAGAGAAATGTGACGACAGTTGAAATCAGTGGGGATGTGGGAATTGTGACGAACAATGGAAATAGTACATTTGTGAGTGGTAAAAGTGGGAAAAATAGTTTCCATTCTCAATACGCACAAAATTACCAACAGCATCTTTTACAACAGCATCAACAGCAATATAATACTTCCGGGTTGGCGCCTCTCCCTTCAAGAACTGGTGCTGATAGCAAATCTGGTGCATTCAGAAGAAAATACGGTTGTGAGGATGAGGAGGATGATGATGATGTAGAAAATTTCCTGCAGAATGAAGACAGGCTGGATATTTTGTCGGATTCTAGCACGAATTTTGAGACGGACGTTGGAAGTAGCGTGAGTCACAACGGAAGTGGTGGTAGTGGAGGGAAAAGTGATGAGAGTGAAGACAATTGGCAGTCTGAGAGTGCCAGCACGGTAATATTCCGGGAGACAATAGAAACAGGTGCTAATAGTAGTAGTAGTAATAACAACAGCGTTACAACATCCACAACTGCAGCCAGTAATGCTAATGTTGTATCGAGTCCGACAAACACTAATAATACTCACCACCGAGGAAGTATTCCGAATTGTGCTAATAGTAGCTTAAATAATATTAGTTCTGATGACGGTTGTGCAATCAGCATTGATACAATTGCTATCAACGAGAGCGGAAACAGTGGTCTGGGTCCTTACAACAACAACAGCAGCGCAACGAGTGTAGTTTGTGATGTGGATGTCGCAACGAATTTAGGCTACGCAGCAGAACTAACTGTAGAGTCATCGAACGATAAAGATAGTGATATTATTAGTAGCGTAGGTACAGTTGAAGATAATAGCATTAGCACTGTCTCAAATGTAAATATTGATAATGTTCATATTAAACGAAAATCGTTACCTGATGAATGTGCGAGCAATTCGTCTGAGTCATCCGATGATACTGGAAAATCGATTGAAACACTAACAGGAATTGACGAGTCTCCTGAACACAGCATTCAGAGCAGTCATCAACAAAATCAGAACAATTGTGAAGGTGGGCAGGAGGAAGAAAACATTGAAATGGTTCAGGATAATTTACACGAAGAAATAGACGATGATGACCATCACCGAAGGGGGCATTTGAAATCTTACCATCATCGCAGAGAAAGCCCTGAAGGACAGGAGCAAGAAGTTGCTCAGTCTTCGGAGAAAGGGACACCGTCCTCGTCACCACCTAATTCGACAGGAAAGGTGGTGAAGAAAGATATGGACGATTTAATTATGGAAGAACAACAAGGAAATCAAAAAAGGACAATTAGTAAGAATAAAATTGCTCAGAATGTTTTAAGTCAAATTAATCAATCGAGGTCTTCACCTGATGGAGCGGATGCTGAGAAATCCGAAGACACGGAGCCCGATTCACCGACACCGATGGAGAGCTTTGATGTTACTTCGGATGAAGACAGTTGGGTGGAAGAAATTCTCTTTGAGGATGATGAAGAAACTCCGTCCTTAGAGGTTATTAAGAAGCATCCTCCTCCGCTGGATTTGACTCTGCATACGATCGTGGAGGAATCTTGTGAGGAGTCGGAGGCGGAAAACAGTGGGACCTTTGAGCAACCTACGATGAATCAAAGGAGTACTCAAGCCCATAGCAGCACAGACAACGAATTAGAGAAATATTTCAATTTCGGTATTTATAATGACACAAATTCGCAAGGAAGAAACAGTTTCGCAAACGAGGATTCCGAATTTTCAGATACATTTAGCGAATCCAGTTTTTCAATTCAGGAAGGAGAGGAAACGGAGGGAGATGAAGTTGATCCCGCAGATTTGGCATCATCCCGGTTGGAAAAATATTTTTTCAACTTAGGGCTTCCACAATCAATGATGAATCCTATAAACACAATAAATCAAGCCGCAGATTCAGATTCAGTGGGATCAGAGTCAGAATCTGACAATAGTTTGCTAGAAAATCGCAAAAAGGTTTTAAAGCATCATCGTCGCTCTGCGGATTTCGACGAGGAATTTGGTGATAAGATTTCAGATGAGGAAGAAGAATTTGGCTTTGGTCAAGATGGATTCGACACAATTAAAAAGACTGCACGGAAAGTGAAAAGATCAGGAAGTGAAGGTAACCTACTTGATGCTCCCTCCAATTCTTCAACAGCAACCGTCTCAACAACTTCTGCCAATGCAAATGAAGCCAACAAAGTCAATGCACTTGCCTCGTCCCTTGCGGAGTCACTTACAAAAAATAGTGAAAGCTCCGCCGGAGGGTCCATCGACAGCAGCAATTCCCCGAATGCATCTCCCAAACCAAAATCCGGAGACAAAATGAAACCTGAAATCAAAGTGAATAGAAGCAACAGTTTCACGTGGAGTTCTGACGAAGAGGTGAATATCATGATGTCCAAATTACGCCAACTCATCAAAAACTTGGTGAAAACTAAAACTGAAAATAGTGGTGGCACTAATTTAAATTCGGCTCACAGCAAAGACAAAGACACGCAATTAGTTTACTTAGAGAATGAATTGATTCGTTTGATGAAAACAGACAATTTGAAAAACATCGTTGAGTATTTTAGTTCTGAAGAAAGTGATGTGGATGATGTGTACAAATTCATTAAGGTTGTCAACGAAAAAGGAAGTGGTCACGCAGACTTGGGAGATTTAGCGGATTTAGATATTGACGATAAAGATTTATTTGAAAATCTCCAAACAACGATTCAATTAGAGAGAAACTCTCCTAATTCGCCAAAAAGTAGTCCAGCCTTACTGGCTAAAGTTATGCATCACATTGGTAATCGTCTTTCAGTGTGGATGAAAGATGAAAATATTCAAGACGATGACAATAATGATGACAATGTCACTCTTAAATGTGCTCCGAGTGTTAGTTCTGATTTGAACGAAGATCGGTTCAGCTGGAAAGGAAGCTTCGAGTCAGCCCTTGCAGCCAAAAGACAAAGCGTCGGCTCCACAGATTCCATATCCAGCTCCGATTTTTGTCAAGATAGGTAATGAAAAATTTTATTCATATTTTCCATCTCTAGATACATTAACTAATAACGAATCGTAGTGTGGTTTATTCGTATTAGTAAAAGTTTTGCTAAATAGACAAAATAATTATTGTATTCATATACTCTTCTTACGTGTACATGCATAGGTACATGCACGCATAGGTAATACGTAAAAGGTCTATAGGTGATTTCTTAAAAATATTTTTAACGCGCTCGTTAACAGTGCCTACAGTTAAAATTGTAAGTTTGTTGTATTGCTTCAGTGAGTATTCTTTCTAATGTCCCCTAATAATGATTTATTGCAAATATTTCATTCATTCCGTACAACTTACTTTTTAAGCTTCAAAGCTTTATTACACCATTACATACCTATACTCAGATTAGTTTGAAAAGTGTGTCTATTATTTCAAAAAGGATTAATTTAATTTCTTGCAGCATAATAATACGAACGAAAGCGATTATGACGTTTAATGATGAATATGAATGTAGGCACATACCTATTATACATGTATATACGCGTACATATATTATTTGTTTTAATATCATCTTATATTAAACTTTACAAGATTATAGGTCTACGTACACTAAAAAATTCATTTGGAAAGTTATTGCTTGTTATTATAAACTAAAAGCTAAAAAAGCTTAAATGTATACAGTGTAAGTGTAGTAATGGCATTTTACGTATGTATACACAATGGTTTACTAGGTTTACAATTACTTGCTGTCTTGTAAATTATAGACATTATGGAGTACCTATAATATCCGTCCTTATCAATTTGTAGCAGTAATCCTTTAGTAATTCAACAATTATCTTTGTGATCTGGACATTGACATATAAAAATGTTAGTATTCTGTTGTACATTGTACATATCTATACACCATTTCTATATACAATTTATAGTTACCTAGTTTGAATGTATTTCGATGCAAAATGCAGTGATACATTTATTTTATTGTAACTGCACATAGAGAATTCTGATGAAACTATTGGAGTTAATAGCAGTGTGTGGTAAATGTGTTTGTACTACAAGTAATTTTTGAGCAAATGGTATATTGGTCTTAATTGTTAATTATAGAATTGTGAGTTTCAATTAAGAAAGTCTGACAGTAGCAAGTAATGACTTATCACAGAAAATATCAACGTATAGGGGATTATTATCAGTGCAATGGAGATTGTCATGTAATTTAGTTCTACACACTTGTACACATGCACTTGCACTAGTAAAGGCTTTTATGGAAAGTCTCACAGTCTCACATTTTACATACAACGCAAGATTTTCAGAATTTATAAAGAAATGATTTGTGTGTGGAATACTGACCTTTAATTCTGTCAATGTAAGGTGTCTATTCTTTATCCAAAATGATAGATAAATGCTACAACATGTACCTTGGCGTATCAAAAGTATCTATAGGCTATAGAGCTAAGTTGAGTTTATTCTACTGTATCATATCAAGTGTAAAACTACACTTATTATCAATCAAATTGATAAATGCATGTATTGCAGTTTCCAAATACGTTTTGTATCCTAAGCATCTACAAGTTTATGTAGCCAAACGTTATAAAGAATGGTCTAGCAGTTTTTTGACTTTTTAGTAGGGTATGTGTGTATAATTTGTACACAAATGCTTGTAAGTATTTTGTATCTATAATCTATAGGCATATTGTGTGTAAAAATCAAAGCTTAAAATTCCAATCGTAGTAATGAATCCAAACCTGAGTTATTTTTTGCGGTAAAAATGTGTGATTGTGATGTCATTATATAAGAAAATCGTCGTATTCAATGCTCAAAGTATTTTTGCACCCAATTTTAGTTTTATTTCTATATTAGCAGGAAAATTTTATCTTTTATGCTTCTGTAGTACCTACCCAGAAGTTTTATTATCCGTTAGCAATTTTATCATGTAATGTGATCACTTGAAAATGCTTTAATTACCTTGTAATTGAAGACATTAAAAATTTAATAGAATTTGAAGTATTTATATAAAATAACAATATGAGAAATGTTGTAAGAATGTTCTCTGGCAATAAAAATGAAATGCTGTCATAAGCAATTAACCAGGTGCTACTTACTGTTAGCGTATAATGTGTATATATACATGTAATGTATGTATGTGTTTGTAATAGCAAAAATGTTTACATAACATAATGTTTTACATTATTTTATAGATCAATTCTGCGTTCATCTTCCTTGCACCACCTTGCTAATTCCCAGCCTATTGAAGAAAACAAAGAAGAAGAAGAACCGACATCCCTTCCGAGAATGACTAATCTTTGTAATTCTTTACCCCGACTCAACCAGCCCACAAATCCCGCAATCTCCCGTGCCCACAGTTTAGTCATGTCGGGAAAGAATGAGGGAGAAATAGGTCCAGTCAAATCCGCCAGGTACAGACCGCCTGGTTTCCAGCCTGGAAAAAGCAAACGGATCGACTCCGATGACAAAACAACCAGTCAGTCCACTCCGGTGCTAACGCAAGATCCCGCTAATCTTCGTGTAAGAAAAAAATCTCAGAAAAACACATAAATAAATCGTTTTACTTCACAGCAACAATTTATCTCCGTTAAAAAGTTAAGATTCAGATACATTTGTAGGCTGTCAGCGCTGCATATGCTAAAAGTTATCTGTGTGGGATAGGAAATATAAAACTTCCCAACTTGCATTACGTTACAAGAGCAAAAGAATCATTTAAGAGCTGAATGCCTGTACATAAATGAGTGTGTGTGTAAAAGACATGCATTTATCTCGCACAGGAAGCATGATGAAATTGTTTTAATGCTTTAGCCAGCAGTTTAGTCAAGTGGAGACATGGCATTGTTAATGTGAATTAATGCGTTACATTTTTCTTTTTCTCAAACTAAACTCAACAGGCTCGCAGTGATTCCCTTGCAAGTATTTTCCACGATTCCAAGTCGCAGATTAGTATAAGAGGACAAGTTGAGTTCGGTCTTCAGTACAACTACAAACTTGCGTGTTTAGAAGTCAGAGTCAAGCAGTGTCGTGACCTTGCTGCCGTAGACTCAAAAAGAAGTCGCTCCGACCCGTAAGCTGCTTACACTTACATTTCAAATACAAAATGTTTTAACATCATTAAATAAATGCTACGATGCAATGCTTGTAACTTGAAGCATTTAAACAAACTTTTCCATACGTGGTGCGATAACACGTAAAAGAATAATATTTGATGATGTGATGTTACAAAAAGCAGCTCATGGTGTATGTTGGATTTTTTGTGATGTGTTTTCAGGTATGTAAAAGCTTACCTCCTACCTGACAAATCCAAAGGAGGAAAACGGAAAACAAAAACAAAAAAGAATACTTTAAATCCTATCTTCGAAGAAACCCTTAAGGTACATTTTGGTGTTTTACTTTGTTTTACTTTGATCCACCAGCAAATTAAGTATTACCTTCATAAGTCACTTCTGTATCACCACCCACGTTGTGTTTTACCAACACTATAATCTTTTCCATAAACATTTTCTTCTAGGAACATTTTTTTACATGAAAGAAAGGCATTCTTGGCTGTCAGAATTAGTAGAAATGTTGTTAACAATGAAATCTTTAATAATTATAATGTAAATGTTATGTTTGTATTATTTTTAGTTCCCTCTGACGCTTTCCGACCTTCAGAATCGGTCGCTGTGGCTAAGTGTCTGGCACAGTGACATTTTTGGAAAAAATGAGTTCCTAGGTGAAGTTTTGGTCAGCTTGAAAGACCGTGTTTTTGATGATCCTAATGCAGAGTGGTGGGATTTACAAGAAATGGTGAGTTAAAGTCAATGAATTCCTTGAACCTTTGGAGCTATTGTATCAACAAAGTGCTATTATAAGTAATACAGTATTATGGGTAGTAAATTGTGAATGTAAATGGAAAGACATGTCTGTTATAGAATTAATAGCGGAGTTGAATAGAAGTGAGGGGAAATCATATGGGAATTATATACGATAGCACAATGACATTTCCTTTTATTGTTCCATTATTAATGCAGCAATGTTGTTTAACTTTTATAACACAGTCTGGTCAAATGGAGGACATGCCGCGTGGGGATGTAATAATTGCACTGAAATGGCAACCAAAGACTGAGAGTACAGGCAACTTGTCAATTCTCGTAAAAGAGGCGAAGAATTTAATACCAGCAAAGAATGGTAGTCCGTCTACTTTTATTAAATGGTAAGTGGCCCTTTTTTATATGCACAAAACCACTTCTACTATTGACCATAATGCAATAATAATTATAATAATGGAAATCCAAAATCCGTTACCACCACTGTGTACACAATACACATTATGCCTGTGAAATCAAGTGAAGCGTATCAAATGCAAACCAAACATACCCTCCTTTAAAGTATTGTATGTATTTATATGGTGAATGCTATAGCCTTATTTGCATACGGTTCAACATCTTTACAAGTGTATAGACTTGCTTAAAAAGTCTTTGTATGAAATAATGTGTACTCAAAAGCACTAAAAGTACGTGTAAATGAATTTATTATGAAAATACATGCAATAAACTTGTCTGTGAGTGTGAAGGTATATAAAAACAAAAGGTACAATGCTCAATGCACAAGGAGGAAACCCAAATAATACTTCAAGAATGATAATAAGATGTCCCTAAGTACCCAGCAAATGCCCACACAAAGGATTTCTTCCTTCCCCCACACTAAAACAATGAAATAGTTGTGAATTTACATAAAACATGTATTTATTTAATTTCTTTTTTGTTTCTGGTGAACATCTCTTTCTGTCTGACTCTAGACCTTCTTTCTGGCTTGAACTGTTTAGTTTGGTTGGAATTGTAAATTATTTCATTTACCCACACCTACTGTATAAACAATATATCTCTAGTACAATTTTGGTAAGTTTTATTTCGGTACTGCACACAGTTGCACATATTCATTGCTTTCAGTCTTTCTGGTTTCTTCTCTATGTGTTAATTCTGTAGGTATTATGTATAATTTACTACTACTATATACTCCTCTTTATGTCTGTCTCTCTCTCTGCACGGATTATTGAGCTCTTGTTATGGCTAAACTGCTCTGCTCTTGGCTTTTATAGGGTAACAAAATTAAAACCTGTTCTCGTAAATACTATACTATGGATACTACTACTACTACTACCATTTACTACGTTGTGAATTACATTACTAAAAGCATTAGTATACAGGGCTCGTGTCTTAATCCCATTGTAATCTCTTTCTACAAAATCCTATTAGCATAACTGCCTGAGTTATTTTTATTTTTTATCTTCACTCCACTCTTCTTACTTAACACTTACTGCTCGTAAATACAAATACCTTCTACTACTTTACTACTACGTACGTCTGCAAAACTGCGATGTTTGTGTGTAAAATGTTTTACATGTGTGAGTAGTACACTTAACTCGTTACAAAAATAATATTATAATTGTTGTATGCAGGGTCATTCTTAACTTTGTTCACGTTTTCAAAGAATTCCTTCTTTACTGTTATTTCTATGGGAAAATTTTACGACTAAAAATGTTGATACACGAAAATAAATAGTAAATGCATTCTAAATGCATTTTTCGTTACAGTTTTAATTGTTATTGTAATTTTTGTGCTTTAAATAGCTCAAAAAACTTCGTGTGTAGAATAGAAAGGAGTTTACTCTTGAAAATGCGTGTGAAATCGCACATTGCGTAGAGTATGAAACAGTTTGAAGCAGTAAAACTGTTAAATGGAGATGGCTTTGTAAAAAGTTCCCGAGACGATGTTTCATAATATAAAATTATTTTCAATGCAAATATGTTTGAAAATGTGGGCGAACATAGAAATGACCTTGTATATTATGTGTACTACTGTGTTGAGATGAATCGTACTGCTTGGAAGTAAATAGTTTTTATACCAAATCTAATCTTCGTTTGTTATAATATTAATGACTGTGACGCGCATCAACTCATCCGTAATTCATTCGATTAAAAAATTGTGTACATCTCTAATGTTTAATGTTAATGTTTGCTTTGAATGTGGAGAATAATAAAATATTATTAAGGAATACTTAGATGAAAAAGTGTTTTGTAATGAGATGAAGCTAACGTTTTGTATTTGATTTTTGATGCATTCACAGTACAATGTTAGCAGACAAATCGCGAAAGCAGAAAACATCAATTTGTCGTCGGACGCTCAACCCCGTTTGGAATCAAACACTAACTTTCGAAGAAGTGGAAGACGAAGGAATAGAAATTACTTTGTGGAATTATGATCTTCTCTCGAATCATGATTTAATTGGTACTGTTCGTTTAGATTTTGATAACGCTCTGTGGGAGTCTATGATTTCTCGTCATTCTTTTTGGGTGGAGGGTGGACTCAGACTTAACTAACTATTAACTATAAATAAGTTAATAAATTATCGTGAAATTCGTATACAATTTTATTACTCTGTAGCTATAACTTTTCTATTATAGAATGTAATGAATGTTAACCATCTCTACTTAAATTGCAATTAGTATGTGCTTTTTCGACTAATACTATACTACCTATACTTATAATTGTTGAGCAAAATATTTTTATGTATTTAAAACTTTTATTATTATACAATTTAAAATGTCAATTATTATTGTTATTATTATTAGTAAGAATCAATTACTTATTAATTAAGCGTTCGTTCAAATCCAAATGCAACGCACGTACATGTAAAATGTACGAATTTACAGAAATGCAATTTAAATATTATTTACTAGTATTCTACATTTTAAAAACAAAGTGTAATAATAATTATTGTATAAATCATGATGATGTTAGTCACATTATAATTTACAAACAAATAACCCTTTTTAACTGTTAAGACCTACTATATTGTACTAGTTCTTTTTTAGCTGAAACTAAGACAGCTACAAATCAATATAATAAGCTACAACTCTTCTGTAATAATCATGCAGTAGCTGTTACTTATACAACATTATACGATTTCATTGTAGACTGTTTAATGTCATTTTAAAGTATTTTATTGTGCAATTTGTCGTATCATCGTCATCGTTTGTATTTGTATCGAGTAAAACAATAACTCTTTTTATATTATTACAGTATAAAAGTGTTTTTAACTTCATTACTCATACAGCATACCTAATAATACATGCACTCACTTAATAAAACTATTGGTTAATGATGTGTGTCTGTGTGGACTTAGTGGACTGAATGTAAGTTACAGAGTGGAAAAGTGTAATTACAATTAGTAATTTATGTAGTACTAGTGAAACAAACGAAGCAACGCAACAAGTACACATGTGTTCTTTTACGTACCATTTAATGCCGTGCCTAAACATTACACCTACTTTTTATTACCAGTCACTATACCACCCCACATTCATATTAGGCTAGTCCATACACATACATATTTATACACGAGACAACCAAATCTCATAAAACATTCATTCTCTCATTCGATTTTTATTAGTAATTCTAATAGCCATTTTCAGCATTTCTATTTCATTGTCGTTGTCTCGTCTTCGCTGAATAAATCGTAATTTTATGACTTTACGACTGTATCACAGCCATGCTTCAGATTACACATAATATTAACATCCATCATCATCCCCAAATCATCATATCACTCATTAACATACAATAAAGCTTTGACATTCCTAAACTGAACACAGACACCACTACCATATTTGTAGCGTCATTTACAACACAAAGAAAAAGGCTCCACATACATGGACTCATTTTCGCAGAAAGCTTAATAAACTCAACTCACATTACATAAAGAAAATAGGTTGCATTTGATTTTGCATTGTAAGTACTAAACACAAAGGCTAAACTAAATATAGGTTTGGCCTGATCGGATCTACGCATTTCATGTATTATAATAATCTTTATCGCAGCTAGTACATGTATCGCATATCATTATCACAAATAAATATTTATTAATACGCATTCGTCATCATCTCCACATCCCCTTCTGCAACATCATCATCATCATTATCAAACCACATTATAAAAATACGCGAAGAATCGAAAGCTTGATGAACACATTATTTTGCATTTTGTACATAACACACTCACAAGACTCACATACATTTTATTACACGCTGTGTGTGTACATGCATGTAGTAATGTACATACCTAATCTAAAAGACATGTAGCAAAGTCTAATGTCTAAGCATTCTATCCTTACTCATTCAGAAATTAATATGTTAGCTGAATACACGAGTATTGTTTATTAGTTTCTTATCGTATTGTCTTGTTATTGCGGATAGTACCTCTACAAGAAATGTATGCTTTATTTTGCATGTATGAATATCGTTATGTATATTATTTGTATATGTATACATAGATTACGGTGCCCCATATTAAAACGGCACGTCATTCATTCGCAAAACGTAGAATGTTAAGTACAAACCATAGCAATGCGATTTGCATGCCCATAACCTAACACGGTGTATTATAGAAAGGAATAGGAATCGATTTACATTCACTTCACTCACTCTCTCGTCGATTGTTAATGTAATACTGACACAAACACAACACACTCATACATACACGTTTTTACTCTACAGATAGGTACTCGATTCGTTACGTATGACTTTTAGCTTTTAGACCAACTTATTTCATTGCTGCTGCTGCGCTCTTACTGCTATTGTTTTCCGTATCCTTGAGATGAGATGAGATTGTTTGGATTTGGCATAGATTTTTTGACTCCTCTCTATGTACTTGTGTTGTGTTACTAATACTATTCACGGTCGATTAATGTAGCAAACCTATCTCACATATATATCTGACTTTACTAATTCATATTATTCCTATCCAATATAATATTGTAACCATTAACAAATCTATGTGCTTTACTGTCTACACATACTCAAATGCTAAATACTTAATAATACGTGTATATAACACACGTCTAGTGTGTACCTACTTGTTTATTACTGTGTGTAATACTTGTAGTGTTATTATTAATATTAAATCGCTATTCAGCAACATCTCGAGTGTCTAAATAAGCAGAAAAATTGTTCAATTCAACACAGAAGTTACTAGTTAGTAGTTACGTGTAGTAGGACATGACTAGAGTGCAAGTAGTTTCTTCCTCTTATCGACTAACATAATCAGTAGTCGTGATGGCAGAGTGTGTTTATAAGTCAGCAACCCAAAAACATGAAAGTTTGTAATTCAATGCAATGTATGAGTGCTGAAGATTTACAGAAGAGTTGGTGCTGAGGCTGCATTTCTGATTTCCCATTAAGAATTGCACCACTTTTACAAAATTATTTCCTATAGCTATACACAACTAATCTTTATAAACAAAATTTTATACACGTACACACAGTGTACTATACCAAACAGACCTATATTACACCCACTGTAACAGTTTTATGTATCTAGGTACTGATAATTTACAGCAAGTACAGTAAATGTTTTCAGTTAGCACTATAAATGCACGTAACACACATTATGATACAGCTAGCTACATATGGCTATTGTAAAAACGATAAAGGGAAATTAAAGCAAATCTCATAGAAGAATTTTTACGATTTATTTTGAAAATATGCATATACCTAAACATAATGTACAGCTGCTGTCCTTAATAAACTTCTACATACCACCATAGCAGTGTTAGAAATCTTTAATACCATAAAATGTGTGCATGTACCTACATACTAATACTTACATGTAAAAATCCAATGTAAATCTGCTAAAAGAAAAATATTATTCACTCATTCGAATAATGTATTATCATCAAGATATACAACTGAATATAATTATACAGTAGATACATTATTATTTGCAATAATAGAGATAGAAACTCTTCCTACTGCATTCTGCGTCTGCTGCATATCTTCATTCATGAAAATCTTCTCAATGGGCCATACCATGTCAATTATTGTGTCAGTGTGTGTCTATAGGCACTTGATTTGCCATGATGCTGATGTTGCTGCAAAGATTGTGTTTGTGCTGCAATGCGAATGTTAGAGAGAAAAAGAGTAATGATGATGGCACCTTATAATTAAAGCGAAACTGGATATGAGTGAAGTGAAGTATACTACATGCAAGTAGGCAGTCCAAAGACAGGGATACTCCATAGCTTTTTAAGTATACATTTACCATGTAGAACATGTTGCAATCCTATAGAGAATTTTGGCTGTGCCAAAAATTCAAGTTGTATGTTAAATGCGTACCTATAGCTAATTTACAGATAGAATTGCAATTTTCAATTAAAATTTAGGGGTAGAGGCATGACATGGTAGGAGTAGTGCAGAAGAGAGAGAGCAATTAAATTTTCTATCGAGTATCCCTACTTAAAGTGTATATGGTCAACTGAGTCTTATAATAATCCAATGCACAATCGCTTGAAACGATCATGATTAACAAGGGCTTAACCCAAATAAATTAAAGAGCATATCCAATCCAACCATGAGGTATGCAACGTACATTGTATATTATTATTTCTATACTGAATTGTACATGAACACTATAATATTTGGTGTTAAATATTGGTTTGTAGTCCATTCACATAATCACGTAACGTAAACGTAGCTTGTTAATAGTACAAGTGCAAGAGAACCTGTATACTTAAGCCATACTGGGTATAATCTTTTATGTGCATTAGTGTGATATGCTTTTACATACATGTTGAGCATGTATGCATACCTGCATGTTAAGCATTGTAAAAATAGAAGTGTTGTGGTTAATTGTAGCCCACAATGTGTGTCATCAAGCATATTTTCTCAATAATTCCACAAAACAGAATTTTACTACCATTGGTAAACACTCCTCGAGAAAATTATGTGAAGTATTTTATTGCGCAGCAATTTTCTATAGGTCATTATTTCATGAAAATATTATGGTGATATAATTCTGATGAATTCGATTTGATTTAAAAACTTTCCCCATAATTTCTAAGTTTTAATATTTTAATGGAATTCAGTAACTGCGATGATTCAAATCTGACTTACGAATATTAACCAAAAAATCCAGCTAATTGTTTATGTAAATCGGATTTAATGTCACACGAGTGCTCTCATCATTGTAACAGATTCAATTGCAAGAAATGGAAAAACTATTCATATAATAGGTATTAGATCTCAAATCGAATCCGAATCTGAAGAAATGGGGTTAATGCATAAAATTCCACCTGTAGGATGAGTTAAAGGAAGTTCTACGGGTGTTGCTCCATTTGTTTTTTCAACTTCTAAAACGTATTCATCCACATCAATTTCAACTCTTCCTAGGAAATCTTCAAAGAGCCAAGCACAGTCTAAATCCCAGTCTTTAATAAAAAATCTCCACCTCTACAAAAATCATATTATTTAAAACTCAGTATGAACATATTTGCAACCGAGCAGTACACATGTAAAATGATGCAAACGAACGATTATGTTATTATGTACATATGTTCATGTTGGAATTATTACTTGATTTGTGCCCTTAGCGTAACGAAAAATAAAAGTTTTCTTCCAGACAGGATTCGGGTTATTGTCGATTTTTTCTGTTTCTCCCACAATATGAAAGGAACTGGAATTACCTTCAGCTTTCCACATTCTGGCAATCGGATCACTAGCACCGTCAATATCACGATTGGGCAAATCCCTGAAAATATTTTTAGGTTTTGTTAAAAACTTTTTCCTTAATTACTTTATTTTTTGTAATGCATTAATAACTTTTGTTTATACACTTACTTGGCTGATAATGTGAACTTAATTACATTACAATTGGATTGTGACAGAAAAAAAGTAAAAACTGCCAAGCAAGGGAGAAAATAAACACGAAATATTTTATATTTCTCCATGATTAATTTTATTATTAATAAATTAAATAAAATATCAATTCAAAGGAAGAGTTACTCCGATCCGGACAAAAATATACTGGATCAATTTCCTTTTATAATAATCTCATCTCATTCATATCTCTGTAATTCTGTACCTACTAAAATAGTCATCATGAAGCAATTATAAACACGTGCAAGGTGCAAATTAATTATGAATGCGATAATGTTCTTGTATCCTACAGCAAATAAACACGCATATTTATTACAGTCAAGTAGCTTCCTTTAGAAATTAGAGCAACTGTGTCATTCATAATTTTCTGGATTCAATAACAACTTCGTCATGAAACAGGATGAGACAGTAATAATTAGTCAGTAGGTACATAATTAATTTGTTTTTATTATGTGTAGATATTAGCGTCATAGAGGTGTCATACGTGTCTTAACGGCTCAGACAGTTCTATGCAAATGCCATGTTTTTACGTGCTATTAATTTATAGACGTTATATAATTCATTCATTTGTATCTGTATGACAAGGTCAGGGTTAAAAAATAACTATGTATATTATTTCAAGTCATATTTCAAAAATTATTGTTTCTACAATTTATAATAAGTATTAGTTTTCCTAATTAAATGTATAATTAAATTATACTATCTAGTATTTTGATTGAGTCAGTGTGGCAATTATACATACCTATACTACCTACCTAAATCGAACAGACGCGTAGCCAGGGGGTGCACAGGGTGCACCCCTAGAATTCATATAATATCTAAAATAAAAAAATTGGTTTTGATCTATTTGACTCCATTACAACTTTACAACCCTCTATTATATGGACAGTAGTTCTATTCGAATTTTGCCCTCCCATAAATCAATTTTTGTAAACATCCCTGCTATATTCATCTACTTATACTGCTGTAATCGAAAACGAAATAAGTTTTAATTATCGCATGCAATCATGTAAATATACAATTAATATTTGAATGTGAAAATAATATTCCTTAAATTCCCTCATATTATAATATATTAATTATATTTTATCATAATACGGGTCTAGTTTTACTCAAAATAAAAATATTATAAGCTAAAATTCTGTAACGATAATAAAAAAGAAATTCTAATACATACAACGAAACTCTTATTTAATATGATTGAGTTTCTCGTGTTTGCAAATAAAATAGTAAATGCCATTTTTCTTTTGTGAGATGCGAAGTTTAATTGTATCACAACGCGACAATTAAATTAGAGTTAATGGATGCCTTAACTTCATTTACATTCATTTAAGTGTTAAATACAAAAATTAATGTGTAGAGATTCATATAAAATGTAAGATGAGACTACGAGAGTTGCAATGCAAGTTGCACATGATTTCTTTTTTTATTATTTATTAACACATGTAAAAGTATAAGTCTACATGTATTTAATACATAATAACAACTAATCAGTCATCAGTGCGACTTTCTTTTTCTGTAAATCATTAATATTTGATTATTATTATTATTACTGGAGTACTTACAGGTGCTTTTTGTTCCATTAATCATTAATGAATGCTCCCATTAAAATGCCTCCTTTGTTGTTGTGTTGTAAATAAATTTGTGTATAGATTTTGTTGAAGTTTGGTAATGGAGTTTGGGTGTTGGAGAGACTCTAGTGGAAGCGGCAAAAGTCATAGAAGAGGAGCGAACTGAGCGAAGAAGTCACGAAGATTGAAAAGAAACATCAATCTTGGATTGGAACCTCCGAAGTTTCATTTGATTTGATGTTTGATGGGTTGCTGGAATCTGGAACGAGTAACAAATCAACAAACATTCCAATTTTCTTATCTTCGTAGTGTCTCCATTTTATTTTGGATCACATTCCAGTTTAGTTTGGAATATTACTCCATCATCCATCTTCTCCAGTAGTTCACCTTCAATTTAGTGTTCGTGTTTAGTTTTTTTCAGTGTTTTTCATTTTAGTTTGTCATTTGTTGTTTGTCCATCTCTAATCCTTCTGCATCTGCCCCTGTGATTTACGCAAGTCTGCAACGCTAAGCCGGTAAGATGATACGAATTTGTATATACAGAGAGTACTATAACAATAATAAGATTTTGATGCAAATATTCTGTGGGTATATTCGGTTGATGATTATTAATATTTTTTGTAAGAGCTTTGTATTTTGGTATGCTAATTCTTCAGCCATTTTGTCTTATTTTCATAATGCCAACTACCTGAAATCTAGGCCATTCAATTCTGGGCACGGTTCTCTCTGTCAAGCGTATTTTTCTTATTCATTGGATTTGTATAATATTCATCTTCCTAATCCAACCGCAGCCAAATGTATTTTATGCTCTTTGCATGTTCTACATTGTTACCACAAAACTTACAAAGGCTGCCGAAGGCTTTTCTCCTTTACATCTTCCAATACTCCCGGAACAAAACTTGTAATAAGCCTGTCTGAATGCATGTCCAACATAGATTGTAACCGGCTATTTTTGGATTGAGCATTTATGAATGTTGCCTTTCTCTCCGCTTCATTTTCTAGTTTTATCGGCGATTTATTGTTTCATAAATCCTGCAATCAAAAAATTGAAAAATTAAGCTACAAGTAAACTAGGTTATACTATACAAATATATACAATACATTATGAAGTGAGTGTAACATTCAAAGTTACCTTGTTTTGTTTCTAAATTAAAGTACGTGCTCTCACGGAAGTCGAACACGATTGAACGCTTACATTAATTTTTACGATAATGTTCATTCAATTAAAGAATTTTTTGTTGTATGTAATATAATTGTGTGTCACAGACAAGTCTGTTAAAGTGTTAACAGTTTTTTTGCCATTGTCTGAGTTTACAACGAACAGTTTCTAAAATATTTCACATAACTGAAATACAGATATACAAGAGAAGAGTTTCAACCCAAAGAGCGAAGAATTTACACTATTTTTACTTCCTGAAACATTTTTCATTCCAAATTATGTAAATAGTTGTTCGTATCAAATCATGTACATTTTTGACGTATGTTAATTGACATTAATTACCTATTTCCTCATTATCAAATTCATTTTCTACTGAATTTTACTGTTAAATGTTTAATGTAAATTATTACAAATATTATAGGTATAAAAGGCTAAGTGAATCAATCCCCTAGTTTTAATTATTGGGGATGCAATAGTTTACCAAATACATTACAATATTTAGGTAGTAGTTACATAAAAGTGGTGAACAATAAATAATAAAATCAAAACGCTATTAATGGAAGTCAGACAATGGCGAAGCGCACAGTGAACACAATAAAATAATAAATATCTGTACATCAATGTTGTTCTACTCAAGAAACTTAAGTATTAAAATCGTAATAATAGTTTGACTAAACTGACATAGTTTTACAACGAAGTAGGAGAAAGGCTATTAGCCCTTTTGTAAACGACTGCTACCCTTACTTGAATTTTAGTATTAGCCTATTTCTTTCAAAGCGAAAAACAATAAAGTGAAAATAAAAATTGAAAAATATCAGAAATGTTTAAAATTAATAACGACGAAGAAAATTCAAACTATGTTGAAGTAACTTACCCAACGTTTGGGCTGGATTTTATTGTAGACTACGAACATCAAACCCTTCCTAGTTTTGGTAAAGCGAAGTTTTTAAAAATCGTTCATTAGTTTCTTGAAATTAATCATTTGAGTGTGTATTATTATTACTACTAATCTTGTCTGTTCTATTTTACTTTTTAATTCTCTGTATTTGAGCTAACCTCAAGGGGTTAATTTATTAACCCCTTTTGCTAGTTGTGTATGCTAGTTTTGCTGTATTTCTTTTCTTTACCTTTACCATATTCAGACGAAGTGATGCAGGAAAATACTAATGATGATGATTCAATGGTGGTGGATTCCTTCGATCCATTAGAGACTGCGATATCTGTGTTGGGAATGAACGGACAAGAAAATTCAGAAAAGTCTGTGAAAAGTTCTTCAGCGAGTAAGCCGCGTATCGGACCTGCTAGTTTCAAGAAAAAGCAAGAAGAAAGCGAAAATTCTAATGAAAGTGATCCTCTAGCAATGAATACACCTGTCGCAAAAGTCAAACCTCGGATTGGACCAGCCAGTTTTAAAAGAAAATTAGAGGACAATGAAGAAACCACTCCCCCAGTTGTGGAATCAACACCTAAATCAATGAACCCTTTTGACATTTTAAGGAGTAATATAGGGTCTGCGCTGAATTCATCAATGTCATCTTCACTCAATAGTAGTAATAGCGTATCAAAACCTGGCCCTGCAAGTGCCAAAAGGAAAATTGAAGAAAGTACTCCAACGGAAAGTAAACCTAGACTGGGCCCAGCAAGTTTCAAACGAATGTTAGAAGAATCTAATAGTACACCTGCAGCCACAAGTACGCCAGCTGCGAAACCTACAATTGGTCCTGCTAGATTTAAAAAACAATTGGAGCAAGAAAAGTCAAGTACAACTGAGAAAATTTCAGAGAAAAAAGATGCTCCACGTATTGGGCCTGCAAGATTTAAAAGAAAAATTGAGCAAGAACGTTCGCGAAGTGCAAGTCCTAATAGTGACAAAAGTTCACCTGAGGCACCACCGAAAAAATCGACTCCTAAAATAGGACCAGCAAGATTTAAGCGAAAATTGGACGAGAATAAAGACGAGAATAAAGATTCTGATGATAGCGCTGCTACGACCGATACTCTCACAAACTTCGGACCTTCAGGAAAAGACGCTGCGAAAGAAAAGAAGACTGACAAACCCGCCGGTAATCGTCCTGGTCCGGCGAGATTTAAAACGAAGACCGTTACAGATGTCACAATTTCAGATGGAGACAGTGACAATGACTCACATAAGCTGTCAGATTCTGTAGATGCGTCCAATATTAAAAGTCTTACTTTAGGATTCATTCCTATTAAAAAAGGAGGGGCTGTGGCCCCTCCTAAAAAAAGGTATGTCGTTATTCTTTAAAGATTTATTAGCTCAAACAAGGACGGGTATAACACAATGGACTTTGACCCATAGCTTACTTGTTTGTTTTTACTTGTTAGATAACCATTGTAAAATGTAAGCTATGGATGGGCCAAAGTGCACTGGTTTACATAACATTTTAATACTTTTATATCTCAGCATTACTATTAATGTGGAATTGATGTATGCAAATAATATATTTTTTCCACAGGTACATATAAAAATGTGTGCAAATCCTAAAGGTTATTTTTATTCTGAATTTCAGTAAGTCTCCGTCAAACTCTGCTGATTCTGTGAGATGCGAATCTTGCAACATAATTCTGCCAAGTGCCTCTGCGTTAAGGGCTCATGACAGAGCGACTCATAAACCATCTAGAATAGCTCAGCATTTGAAAGTGAAAGGTGAAAATAAAAACAAAACTTTTTCTGTAAATGTTTAAATGACACCTTTTAATTTAATTTAAAAGAGAGATTTAATAATAACCTTTTAATTATTTAATAACTTTAATAACTCTTCATTTATAAACAGCAATGTTAGCTAGTAATACAGTAATATAATAGTAATAAAATAAGTAAAAAATAACCAATATTTTCGATCATACAAACAACAAATGAAACTTATTTATTTTTTACGTTAATTTGTAGCAACACCAAGACGTTTCGTTTCCGTTCCCAAGTATAATGAGGACAGTGAGGACGATGACGATTCAGTCAAGACAGCTGCTGTCGCAGAACCTCTGAAGTGCTACAAATGTTTGAAAATGATTCCTGAAGAAGACTACATCGAGCATTTAGTTGCTCACGATAAGGAAGCGCAAGCAGTGCTTGACGTAACCAATTCAACAGCAGAATTGTCCAAGGTAAAAAATGTCATATTTGTTTTGTGACTTTAAGTTTTTCGTAAGTTTTCTTACACTCGTTTAATGAATATTCAGTTGTATTTGTTTAACATAATACTCATAACGTCATAACATAATATTTTTACCGCACGTACGAATAGTTGTTATAGATGCGTTACATGTATTTGTGTATTATCTTAGGGAGCCCAGTTAATTCGAAGATATGTTTTCGCGGATCCCAATGATGAGAGAAACAAAGCACCGGACGCTGTTCTCCGTTGTTTCTTGTGTACTGATCACTTGTTTTTAAATCGAGAGGATTATAAATACCATACTAAAACTAAACACAATATCATCATGGATAATATTGGTAATGAAAGTGAATAGGGAAATATCTTAATGCGACCTAACCCCACGAAGAAACTGTGTACAAAATATTGCTTGTTCAATGAATTACTACTCATAATTCATATAGTGTTGTTTTCTATGTTACTGTTATTTGCTTTTAGTCGTACCGAATGTGATTTCTCAATTATATTCTGTTTAGAATATCAATAGGAAAATTTAGTGCAGTTTGACAGCTGTAAAAAAGTTCGTTTATATTATCATTTTGGATGTCTTTAGGTTTTATATTGTACGTTATAAAGGATTGTCATACCTAGTGTTAATATGTTGTGGAACCTTTTCTATAAAAAACACTCACAGTTATTTTGTTACATACAGTCAAGAAAGTTTCTTATCCGTTACCCCTTTAACGTTTAAGTACTTAAGCATAATAATATTGTCATAATAACTTTCTGATTAGCAATTAAAATTAGTCCTGTGTATACGTCTGTTTACCTATCTCTGATTTCAACAAAATTAGTATATTTTTATTAGTATTTCAACAAAATAAGTAACACTGCATGCCTTGTGTGCGTGTTTAAATGATTGGATTAACATTGGAATTTAATATTGATTTATCTAATATTTAACTATTAATTAGGTACAGAAATTATCATTTGATCTGAAAGATGGACATAATAATATTATATAAATAATGAATTAAACATTCGTTTACAATCATAATCATTACAAATGTATCTTGCAATAATACAATTTAAATGTATTGACTATTGAACAACCCAAGTATTTCATTTATGCCTCAACCACCTATTAGCTATTAATTACCATTAAATATTTAAGGCATATTAATATTTTTTTCAAGTCTAATACTATTATGGTTCAATGCTAGATATTATTGATTATGGGTAAATAATGAGAATGACAGTAAAAAATATTAAACACGTCTGGAATAGAAAACGTATTAATATTTGGAAAGTTTTTCATTTACAAACGTTTTGAATAACTAGCAGATCAGAACCGGCTGTACACTAAGTGTTTTTATATTATAATTGTTAATTTCATGTTTATCAAATACTAAATGAATAGGAACAGTATGAGATATCAAAAATATAGCAGCAATGTTGATATTAAGATAAATTATAAATACAATTATAATCAATGAACTTAATGAACATGAATTAACGTGAGAAATTGTACTGTTATAGTTAAGCGTGAGTGCGTATCTGTGTATCCAATGAATTATATAGAACATTAAACGACTTATATCAATATATTATACACACTTGCCAAAATAAAAATAATTGTAATAATATTACCTAAATCTTTGTCGCTAATTAATTATTGAAGTTTGTGCTTTAATCACCAATCTAATTCACATTGGATTAAATAAGGTATAAAATCATTACTAAGACGTACTGCAGCAATTTTTAACATGGTATTTTTCTTAAATGTTTATTATAGTATTTATTGTCACAACTTTATTCACAAATTATTGTTAACAAATATCATTTATAATTGGCATCATTATTATTGAATTGTTCAAGGTTCAAGTTCATTGTCAGCTTTGTTTTTAAATCATTTTTGGAAATCGCAGGAAAAAGAAATGTATTTTTCCAAACACACTGCAGTCACTGCACGTGCAATTATTATTAGTTGAATAATCAGTTTGAATTAATCCTTAGGAAATGAATTTATATCGCTCTTGGAGTAATAATCTGAAGAAATGAGTGTCCCTAATCTCGCAGTTATTTTATATAGACATTTGTATAGAAAATTACTATTTAAAAGAATAAGTACCTACATTTATATTATTACTGTAAATACTGTAGTAAGATCTCCTATAGTAATATTGTAATGTAAAGGAGAGCATCAATATAAAGGGAGAAGGACGAAAGCTGGAGAAAGTAATTTACTACAGAGAAACGAAGAAGAAAAGAAAACCTCATCCAATCGTCAAGAATTAGCAACGGCAACGAAAAGATATAATTTCTTTTTCTTTTCGTATAGAGCAGTATTTTATACACAAGACCAATTTCTTCCATTAGTTCAGTTTAAGTGCGTTGCATTGCATTACGTACGTCTGAGTAACAGCCGGCAGTGCAAAAGCCAATTAATAAAAACTTAATCTTCTTTTTCAAAAAGAGAGTTGTACTAAGACTTTCTATTGGCTTTTCCCAACTAAACACTGTCTCTTTTTCTTTTTAAGACTCAGACTCAACCGCACGCACACCAAAAACCCAGAAAACTTAAGCTCCGAAAATAGAAAGAGAGTTTTAAGAATGACAGTTGGTTTTTGGTTCGGAGTTTCCGTTCCTTCGTCGAACGAATGCTCCTCATCTCTCCTTGTTTTTCTTTCCTTCCCCATACAAAACTCTTCTTTTCATTTTTCTTCGTCTTATTCTTGGAAGATTTCTAATTTCCTTCCTTTTCTTTATTCTCCCACTATTTTCTCAATACCTATATAGTATTTCTATAGTCAGCCCTACTCTTTTTTATACTACACTCTACCTTAATAATAACAGTAATAATAAGTGTACACTAATTTGGCAATTCTCAGGAAAACCTCCCAAAAACCTTCGCTATCATTTAAGATGGCAAGGACCATAAATAAAATCTACAAGTAACTAAATACAATAAGGAAACAGTAAAAAAGTAAACCTTTCAAATGAAATGAGATGAACAAAAACTAAAATAACTTTATTAGTAGCAAACCTATCCAGTATAATATTATTATGCCTTTTATGTCCTTATATATATCAGCGTTTGAAAGTTCACAACGATACAATTACACTGTAAATACCCGGGATTCTTATAATTGCTAGAACGTAATAAAACCAAACAAGTTTAACTGGCAAAATTATATATCAAAGGCAAAGAACGGTGCTGGTGCGTGTATTTCAGTTTCTTATATACATAGACATAATAAACGTACAGATAAATACAACTCCGAATTAAGTGTAGCACGTACGTAACTAACGTGTTTTTACTACACGCAGAAAAGTAAACGTACACTATACACAGTGATTTGGTAGCCTTTCTTAAGGGTACATATTATTGTATGCTTATAAGGAGGGCATAATAATACATACAGTGTGTATAGTCTGGGCTGATGGTGGTTTTTGGCCGTAAAGAAAATTTTCTCTGTGATTTAGACACGGGATGCCGGGAGCATTGCTAATAAGGCTTTTTCTCTCAGCAATTATTCACTGCGAAAAAAGGTTTTATATTTATACACAAGCATATACATTCACATTCACACACAAAAGACTAATAGCTTTTTTCTGCTTCAATTCTTCCCTTCCATTCTTTCTCATTGAAGCGTTGCCCATTTAACTTTCCTTGAATTTCTATCCACATCATACTTATTCAAGACTCTTTCCGCTCCCCATGGTTTAACCAACAGTATATTATTACTACTATTACTAAAGCTTACGCAAATAGAAACTTAATTAAGAGTTTCGGCATGTAAAGAGCAACTCTGACTATATTATTATTCTCAAATGAATTCACTATTTTTATAGTAATACAACCATATAGGTGTCTTAAAACGCTTTTAGGTATGTGTATTTCACTTACGATTTATATTAAACCTTAATATAGTATAGCATTCCTAATACTAGGCATCTGTGCATATGGACATAAAAATGCAAAATAAGATGTACTAATATTATTAGCTATACAAATCCACTGTACCTATACAAACATGTACTAAATGTACTTACCTAAACGTGATACGCTATGTTAAAAATATTTATGAGCTGAAATAGATTCCCGTCCTGTGATTTAAAGCAAATCCTTTGCACATTTCCTCAGACCCATTAAGAAAATAGAGATTACAACAATAGCTGCTCCAATGAAACTGAAAAACAATCAAAATTAATTGCTATTATAAACTTAGGAGGTTCTAATAACTTGTATGTAAATGAATAGGTTAAAAATAGTTAAAATTAGTTGCTAGTAAAGTTATACCTCCACTTATCAGGCCACACTTGGATTACAGCGATTTTCCATGAAAATGCAAATATGACATCAAACGTCCGTACGATGGACACGATTCCAGCTTCTTCATTATTCATTGCTAAACACAGGGCAATTTGTCCAACAAATGTTAGAATGACTAAAGATGACACTAAGAGTATTTCGTGTGAATGATACGGAATCAAAGCTGTGTTTAGTCCACAGACGAGGATCAGGATTGAATTTTCTAGAATTCCGTATAGTCCAAACATCACAGTAACGAAAGTGAAATGCACTTTTCGAATGGAACGAAGCACAGTGTAAGAAATGGCTGAGATTACCATACATCCAAAACCAAGGGATGTACCAATCTGTTTAAAAAATTAACAGCATTTTTAACTTGTACACTTAAAAAATAAATGCGACTCGTGTAAAAATTAATTGCGTAATTGTAAAAAAATTGAATATGAACTGACAAGAACATTGTTATCAAACGAGTCGGCTCCTGTGAAATGAGGAGGTCTTAAAATAATGACAACTCCTATGAGACTCATGACGGCTGCTGTACCTGTTACAACATTTAGTTTTTCTCCGAGGAATATTCTTGCAAGAATAGTCACCATTATGGGTGTACTGGAAGAAATTACCATTGCATCTTCAATCTCCAAATGTTTCAACGAGAAATAGTACAGCAACAAAGAATTGCAACTAAGAAAGCTTCGGAGCTGAAAAAATTAATGAAGTTTTTATTATTAAAGTTATATTAAGATATTCATGAAGTAATCCATTACCAAGACTAAAAGGAGAAGTTTCCAATGTTCCCGATTTCCCATTAGAGCCATATCAGAATTAGATATGGGATATGTTCCTTTATGTTTCCTTGAAAATAAATTGAAGAGAATGACTAAAGGAAACATTGGCAAAACAGCTCCTTGAAATTTCCAAAATGCAATTGTGAACGGGTGATGATTTTCAAGGTTCTTGACTACAAGGGCTGATAAAGAAAACACGAGACTAGAAACAAGGGCCAGTATCATTCCAACGTAAGTGCCCCATCTTGATTTCCTTGTATTCGATGCATTGTTTTCACTGTAAAGTTAATAAAAAATGATTATAATTAAAGTGCAAACTGAAGATTAAAATAAGCTTCAAGTGGTGCACACAATGGGTTGCAATTTATTTTGAGTAGGTATCTACCGCAAATTTCCAGTAAGTAAGGGATCATTTATCTCTACTGCAGCCATGTTTTATTGTTATTCTTGCTTTTTTTACTTGAAAGTTTATACACAGATTCTTGTTGTTTTCAATTAGGTATTGAATTTCCGTCTTTTTGGAATGTAGATTTTTCAAATGGATAATACCAATATTTCCATTGCTGCAACTGTTGGAATGCACTAAATGCTTCTATACTATTATTATTGAGTTATAATCAGATATAATTTTATTTTATTTTATTTGTGTGATGGTTCTGACTAGCTCTAGGCTGTTCTCTCTCAGTCAGGGCTACTTCCGGAAAGTGAATTAATGAAATGAAGATATGATGAAAATTCAAATAGAATAAAAATTATGACACGATTAACATTCCGCAATGAATTGCAAAAAGCGTGTTTACTAATTCAAATGAATGTTGATTATGGACCATATTATTTACATAAATTTTCAATATTATGCTGATTCTCATTTGTCATTCCATGAAACTGACAAGATGACATGATAACGACACATTTTCAACAAAATTTGTATAGTTTATAGTAAATCAAGTTATAATATTCATACACGAGACAATAATAGTATCAGCAAAATTTTATCGTTTAATTATTTAATTCATTTACTAATTCATTAGTATAGTACTTACACTTAGGTATAACAAATAGAAGCGGTACTAAGTAGGTAATTAAAAACAAAATTTTTAACGTTTTTGAGCATTAATTATTATCGATATTTGTTTGTATATTTACATATCTATAAGCACATAACATTGACATTAGCATTACAAACGATTTAAACAATACCATTTTTGTAAATAATGAATAAATACATAATTCAGGTATATACAAACGAGTATTTTGTAGTAAGTACTCATAGTGTGTAAATAGACAATAAAATGTAGTTTTTTAATGTAATCGATTTCAACAAATGTTATGGTTGTATGAAATATGTGAAATTAATTCTTGTTTGTTTGGAAATTGACATTAGATGTCAATATTTTTATTAAACACATAATATTACATTGCATTGTACATAGTCTGCATAGCTATAGGTGTTCTTGTAAGTGTAATGAGTGACATATTGAGTTGAGACATACTTGATATTACTATGCAATTTAACATTTAAGGAAAAAGTATACATAAACCGAAAAATGAGCAATATTTGAAAAAAAATATCAACAAAAGAGCGATTTGGTATTGCGGGCATATAAAAGCGTTTGGGAACACTAGTTGTCATTTGACTCATTGTATAAATATAATGTGAATGTGAACTAAACGAAAAGGTAATCTGTCAAGGGACTTTGGTCAGATTAGCACGCTCTGATTACTTACTGCAATGACAGCTTGACAATATTACATCTATATAGTTCCAAAGCTTAATGATCATGTTATAAACAATTTCAACATGAGATATGCCTATCTTATGATTAATGACGTATATATACCTACGTGATAATTTAATTTTGCATGTATAAATGGCACAGTATGAAATCATAACGACATCAGCAATTCATGACTCACTTCACTATATTATTATGCACTTATACATTACGTATAAAAAGGTATTGCACGAGAACACAAGAATTGCTATGTTTAAGTTATATAGTTCAAAACTACAGGAATAAGCTTATTGTAAATATAAAGACGCTCCTTCATTTCATCATTGGAAGATTCCAAGAACTACCTTTTGTGTATTTGCACAATAAGTTGCGAATGAGAACGGTATACGATGTCCCACAGTCATTTTATTAGTTTAGTGTGTGACTGTTTCAATATAATAATATTTCTATACAAAAAGTTACTATGTACAAAGAGTGAAGGAAATGGCATTTCTAAAGTCAAGTAGCTAAATGTGAGCATTGAAGTGAAGCGATGCATGAGATGTCTCCATTTCCTTTGTCTTTCTCCATGTGGATGTACATGGTGGTATATAGAGTGGATAGAGTGTGGGAGGATGCCCATCACAGAACATCACAGTACAATACTTTCTGCTACATTGCACTTTATGGTCACCTCCTTTCCATTCTCTTTACACAAACATTTTGCAAAAAACCAGAAGATGCACACAATACTGCATAGCACCTTATTCAAGTCTCAAGTGTGTTAAATCATGTTATACACATAGGTACATTATTACAAGGCACAATGTATAAGATACAGAATATTATTCATAGAGTGTGAATACAGATACAATATCATTCACAGACAAAATGGAAATTCACACGCACATAATACATTTACGCAGTATGCAATATAAAATTGTATAGCCTGAATGTATTATAAGAGCGTGTGTGTTTATTAGCGTATTGTCAACACAATTTGTTGGAGAATTCACATGTGTGATTTTCCAAGTGAAAGAGAAGACTATGCATGTGATGTCATCGTCTTATTCATGTTCTGGGTTCTTCATGGGTTGAAGGCGAAAGTTGTTTGGGAAGTGAAGTAAAAGCAACAGATATGTAGTCGGAGTAATTTCGACAAGGCATCCCATTCCCATCCCGAGGAAAACATAACAACATTAGAAAAGAGAATCATTTCTTTGTTCTTTGAGTTGACACAAAAGACATTCTATACAAGGCTTGCTTTTATTTCTTCGTGGAAACAATTTATACATTAAAAGTCAACAATCATTTAAGCGAACCAATATTATTGTTCTTGTATATAAAACCATTATTACTGTGTAGATAGTAACTCTTGTAGCGTATAGAGTATTGGTGTAGATACATAGTTGGAGGAAGGCCCATGTAGGCCATGTATATAAATTCATGATGATGCTTGAGAAAATAAAAGACAAGACTTTGCTCTTTCTTTCTTTTGCTTCCGATTCTCTGCGACTGTGACGGATATCCCTTTCCATTCTTTTAGTTTCAAACCCACCGACTCCAGTATTGTTAGGCAACTTGCCATAACAATGCCATTTCGTTTCATTTCAATCTCAAGCTACACTGCACCACTTTACGTTCTACGTATAGCAAAACCATCCTAGCAAATTTATGTAGTACAAATATATAATGTATAGTACAATACAGTAATAAAGATACCACAAGAATACAGTATCAAGTGTAATACAAAATATTAGGTATGCTCTTTACCCTTTGTTGCGTTTGTTTATGTAAATCATGTAATATACAAGCATAAGTAAGTTATGTGAAATACAATGTTCATATTAAACATTGATTAATGACAGTTCAATCCCTATTCGAACTAAAATGTATTTTCCTTATGAGATAACTCGCTTTCTGTCTTAGTAAGTATAAAAATTTGCAACTATTTTGTATCTGAAATTGTAAGAATAAGTTTTATAAATATACTGTCCCGTTTTTCTTTACAACGATAGAGTTCACCAAACGTTGAAAATTGTTATGTATAATTAACATGAATGTAACACAAGAGTTTCCAACTAATACTTACTCTGTTATTATTGACATTTAATGTAAATTGTTCACATTTTACATTTACGGTTAAAAAATGCCATTCTATGAATGCAAATAGGATAATACATAAAATAAGCACCTAGTCAATCTAAATTCTTTTTTTACTGTTACTGACTAAATTGCATAGCTTAAGTTACTATTTTGATCAAAAAAGCTTCCCAAGTGGGTAAGAAGAATTATTGTGAAAAGTCATTTCCCATTGGAAGAAGTGTAAATATTTTATTTCCCCCAATTTCGTTCATTCACTTTTACCTTGGCTAAAGAATTAATTAATTGTTAGGATGAATAAGGCAAGCCATTTGATTTCTCCACTTAAGTATAATTTCTCCAGAGAGGACTGAACTCAGAAGTACAACGTGAAAGTTTACTTTCGTTCATCTTCATCTTCATCTCATACAACAAACAAACACCAAAGAGAAAGAATATAAAGTTGTTTTCCTTGGCCAACAAACAAAATGCTTGTGTTTTTAGCTAAGTGATCAATTTACATGCAAAGAGCACTGCTCCTCAAATACAAAATAGGTATGTAGCTTCTTCTTACTTACTAATGCATCCACAACTACTTACCCGTACAAACTACAATACAACCGAGACAAGAGACAACAACAAAAACTTAAACTACACACAAAATACTGGAACAGTAGTTACTTGACTTACCAACCCACTCCTTGTATCGTACTACTAAAAACACATAGAGAGAGACAGAGAGACAGTAAGTACAAGTTACTTGTACATAGGAACAAACCCTCAAAAAAATACTTAAAGTTGCATTTTGGTTTCCAAGCGTGTAAAGCTCTGCCCAAGGTACTTGTGTTTTGTCTGGGTTTCCTTCTACAGTTTGACTCTCTCTTTCTCTGTATAAAATTTTAAGTAAGTGAGTGAATTCTCCATTTGTGTCTTCCTACAGTTTATGACTGTACTTGTTACCAGTATTTCCCACACATACAATGTACATGTCTATAACACACTAAAAGTAGTAAAATGAAAGTACATCGTTTCTTTAGACTTGTTAGACTATGTTCTAAATGCACAACTTGGCAAAATAAAGTTTTTCAGTGTGGTTAGTCAACAACGAGCGTAAAACAACAACCATGCAGCCTTCTTCCTATGTGTTCCATCCCATACCGCCAGTGTATTACCCACATTAGCAACTAGTCCATAAAATACTTGAAAAGCTTCTCTGTGTATATTTCTGTATACACATACCAATATAAGTTTGTAAGTAGAATGTATTGACCGTGTGCTCTACTATTTTGATATCGTGTAGGTACATTTGTGTAATATATGGGAAAGAACACAATAAAGTCTGACGTAATCAGTAGATACTTAGTTTTATACAAAGCTATATTATGGTCTATTCAGCAGATTCAAATATGAATAAAACATTTGTTTTGCAACCAAAGAGGAATGCAAAACTACAAGAGAGAAAGAGAGAGAGAAAGAGATGAATAAAATAAATGCAAGTAGACAACCCACTCAAAGACTGGCCAGGTAATGAAAGACCATTTATTTTATTTCCATCTCCAGGGATTCCAATTGAATAGTGTGGTTAGGATATTCGGGTTTATTATTTCCAAGAGTTTATCCATCGAATTTATACAAAACATAGTACATACTACGTACAGCTAAACACACACACACACACACTTGTAAACGATATATGTATCTATACAATTTTAGAGTATGTAGATACATTCAATTTCGAATTCCGTAGCACATACATGCAATAATCGAAATAAGAGCTACAAAGCGGAATGGGTTTACCTTGGTGGTTTAGTAGCTTCAGTCGTTTACGTAAAACTATTTTCTCAAAGTATCCTAACATTTACTCTGAGTACCTTCTGTTTATACTGTAGCAAGAAACGAGACTAATGTGATCCACATGGCAAGATCAAACCCCCATGATATTATTCGTCCACTTTTAAGACTTAGCTTTATATCCGTTTAGTCCTAAGTCTCTTAACAGCTTTACCCCTACCTACGGTTAGCTTGCTCTACTAAACAGAGTGAAAATCAAAAATGAATGGATTGCTTTCATACTTTAAGTTGTTTTTACCAGAATGATGATTGCAATTTGGTTAGATTAGAGCTAATTAAACGAGGTGCTTTCGTAATGCAAAATGCAACTGAATATGTATAAAGTACTTTACTTGTTATGCATTTGGCTATTTACAATTACATTGTGGATAAAGTGAATATTTAGGTATGTAATTACTTAATAAATTGTGACTAGTTTGTCTTAACATAACATGAGGGTAATTAGTAATTAAGAGCAAAGAGTAAAAAAAAATATTGTTAGCATGCATAAAATAGATAAACGTGAGTAGAGTGAAGTCTAAACGTGACTATACTGTAAGACTTGATGTATATTTCCTAGTTCCTTCAACACTCTACACATATAAATCTTTGATGAATGTTTTTAAGGAGTTTATTATTGGAACTTGTATAAGAGCATAATTAATACTTTTTGTGATTCATAATGAAAACACAAGTATCAAGTACCTCAAAGACATTAGAATAAATATTTATTCTATCTTTGCACTTGCAGTAACTACATAGTAAGTACATTCCTTTCATCTTTCCCCAATTTCCGTAGAATTTTTTTAGACTTTAGAAATCTTTGCTTTTCCGCCTTTTCCACTGTGCATTACCATTTCTTTATGTTTATAAATCCAAATGTAATTATTATAGCACAATGATGTAATAAAAGTTGAAAAAGTTATAATAAAATAAGCTCTTTTAATTTGTACGGGAAAGAGAATCTGTAATTAAGTTATTCGCTTGAATTATCATTGTTTAAATATTCCTATTGTTCTTGCATGCACCTTAAAGTATAAAAAAAGAAGCACAATCCATGAATGTCTTAAGATTTAGAAATGAACGAAAGTAAAGATATTGTGTTCTCATCTCTTTATAATCCACAGGACACGCTGCAACGAAAAAACAAGGGGGATTCTCTTGTTGAAATTAAATTTGATGCTTTTTGACGCTGTCGTATGTCTCTGTGTAGCGTTGCTCTTGTATCGGTGAGTCGTGCTGCTTGACATAATTCAAGTCTCACTCAAAGCTAAAAAATGAAAGTCAAGTTGAAGACAAAAGCTGTTAATGCAATCAAACCCTCCACCGAGTAACGGCATGACGTTAACATTAGACCTTGAACATTATGGCCTTCCTGTTCTACAAGGACTCATTTATTGCATTCCGAATTTCTTACGGATACGATTTCACATTATAGCAGTTAAAGTTAACATCGAAGTATTTTGACTTTAGCTCACACATAGTTATGTAACAACCTATCAACACGCTTCGCCTTATACTCACCCTTCCGATTCTCACAAAGTGGAAATCAAAGAGAAAATTTGCCATGTGTCTTACAAAGTCTTGATGGTCTCCCCGATGTTCTTGTCGTTTTCAGCTTTCCACACCACCCGGGCATTGATCCGTGTTTCACAGATCTTGACACGACACGCGACTGCAAGTGTGAGTGCACGTGTATCGCTGTTGTTTGAATGGAGAGACGACGAGAGAGAAGGCTAATTAAGGTGTCTATCACACTCGACTGCAATCAGATCATAATAAAATCTTCATCTACACACGACATACACCAGTGGCGGATCCACATACGGGTTTTACGGGTCCAAACCCCCCCCCCCTGTTATATTTCAGTTTACACTAGATAAAAATCAAAAATTATTCAATGCGGTTAAATACCTATTATATTCGCCGATGTTCACTGAAAACCCCCCCTGTTATAAATCCTAGATCCGCCACTGACATACACATCCTTAACTCATTTAAACTCTCTTTTGCTTCACTCATCTTCTAAATTCATCTTTCCATACCAGTAATCTTAATATTTCCAGGAAAATCTCAACATTTCTGTTTTACTTATGCATTGCATTCAGATTGAATTCATGAAAAATTTCGCGATTTTGTGTACTTTTACGGTAAAATTCACATAAATATAGTTATTTGGGCTTCCTGATTAAAATGCGCGAGATGCAGGGGATTTCCTCCAAAAACAGGAGTACTACGCGTAGCGCAGGAGGGAGGTTGAAATACAGGAGAAACCTGCGAAATACAGAGTGATGGCCACTGTCTATTGTCAATTTAGCTTTATACTAGGTACAAAAGCTTACAATTGTTCAAAAACCGAAATTCAAGTTTTGCTACGCCAAACATTGAATCTGTGCATTAAATTTCCAATAAATCGTTTTAAATAGTAACAATAATTAGTTCAAACAGATATATGGCGTTTTTGTTTTAATGATTGGAATATAAACTGTTATTACATTCTTTGTTCGTGTGTATTTTATCAAAATTCGCATGCAGCGCATTCGCATATGACAGCTAATTGCAATAAAGTATTTCTTCATACATTGCAATTGTATAGGTCTTCTTAATTTTAGGCTACTGCCTTTAGTACTTCTGCTATCTGTTCATTAAAATAAAGTTCCATTACTAGTAAATGGGAGTAATGAATATATATTGTTGATGTGATTTGGTATAATGTCATGTCATGTCGACCTTTAATCCAGACAATGGTGTCCTCAGGCTTTCTTCAAGGAAATTATATGAAGAATGAGTTACAAGAGTCAGGAAGGCGGAGGACTTGACTCTGGGAAGAAAAGGGTCATATCTCACAACACAATACACCCATATATAGACAGATATATTTTTATATACTCCACACAAATTTTGATATGAGATGATTTGTATGAAAACTAGTTATAGACTGACTGAGGAGGTTGGAGTGAGTCGCGTGTGAGGAAAGGCAGTGTTGGAAGGGACAGATCTTGTCTTGTCTTGTCATCAGAAGAGCAAAAGCAATCGCAACCCCCGTGCCCGTACTCAACAACCGTATCCAAAGCACATCACTCTTATTTTTCTCAGCAGAAAGGAAAAGTAAAAGTTCTTTCACTCATCTTTTCCCCTCCAGCGGGGCATCCATCCATCCACATCCACACATCCAGATCCAACACAATATCCAATTCTATCTACCTCTTCTTCTTCCGCCTTCCTCCACAAAGAATACCATCCTATGCTTTCTCCTTCTATACCAAACCCATCATCATCATCCGTGGTGTGCCATAACGTAACATAATGTCGTCACACTGCCACTTAGCACGCTTGTAGCAAACTTTATTTTACTTCATATACTAGCAGCACAGTATTACTAAGAAATTCGCTACAAGGGCAGGGGCATTTGAGGGGGACACACGAATAATACGACAATATTTTTTTCTCTGAAGAATTTTTCACTTTTCACATAAAGCATTTATGCTTCTAAAAACAGTAATGTA